>JASDQU010107627.1:0-14170 GCA_032191745.1 Picea mariana
TCCCAATTTAGGTTTCCACATAAAACACTGGCGTACTATGTATGTGTGTGATTTTTTATTTCTTACTACTCATTATTGGATAATAATTCTACATTGATATAAAATTTGAAGAAAAAGGATTATAGTTACGCTATTATTGATTCACCCCCCCTCTCAGTAATCCAACAGGTCGCACCTTCCAACATCTCCGAGGCAATAAAGGCTATCAGGATCAAGAGCCAACTAAAGTGAAATTCATATCCTTGATCATGTGCTTCTCTATAGTCAAGTTCCAAATGGTTTACCAGATACTTCACCCAATTCATCTGAAGGCCTTCCGCGCACTTCCTTACGAGGTCGACTAGGAAGTTGGTGACTTGGGTAGGTCGGTTCTTTCTGACTAACTTCCCTACAATCAAATAACAAGCGAGGTTCACTGTGCCACTCTGGATAGAATATACCTTGTAGCCTCATGTTCCTTTCTCAACATCACCATAGTTATCCTCAATCTTCTTAGCTAGAGTGTGATCAATGACTTTTCCTGGATAAATTCCTACGGGTTAGGTCCTTGCATAATCGGGCCTGTCATCCTATGGATCAGTGTCAGATCAACTGTTATATGGAGGTTTAGCCACAAGTAACCACCATGGTAACAATACAACAACAACTTGACATATTCATTCACCTTCTAGTGTCTACCATAGTGGGGAATCTTCATGACGTTTAGCAGGGTGGACTGTGCGAGGTCCATAGTCCACTGCTAAGGGACGATCTTCAAGTTTTTCCCTTTTGTTCTAGTTAGGTACTTGTATGGAGTGAGCATACCATAAGCCTTGCGCTATCCAAGGTTGAATTCGCTAAACTGAAATGTTGCAATCTTATCTTGGTCTGCTCAAACTATGCGGATCTCGTTCGAGAGGTACGCAGTGACCAAGGCATACTAAAAATATCTAGGTATGTTATCTCAATTTACTTCATCTCTCAGAAGTGGTACGTAGGTGGGTAATATAGTTGGGATCAATTTGGCTTTCACCAGATCATCCCTGTGTTTGGTTCTCTTTTCATTTGATGGTCGAGATGGTCTGGATCTGTGAGCAGTCGACAGAGAAGCTTGCACCGTTCTCGTCGATGAAGCTTGTACACCTGCAGACATCGACATGACTCTTTTTGTCATGAGGTCGATCATAACTTCTTCAACAACTTTTTTTGCAACACTCAACTCATCCAACATACACGCTCGGGTTTAACAATATCGAGTTCGGGGAGTAACTTAGATACTGCAATGGGATAGAGGGTAATGGAGAAATAATCACTGTGTAAACTCAACAAATCTACAAGCTCAATTTCACAGTTAGCAAAAGTGTTCTCGGTGCATGGAACGATAGGATAAATAGGTAACTCGGCAACAAGTCACTTGCAACGGTTATGAAGCCTTCATTAACTCTGTTATGTCCGTTATGGCACAGTCCAACGGTCTGGTGGTGAACCGTAAATTCTTTTCTTCCCGTTTAGAGGGTCAGTTGAATGGTTATAATATCCCTCAACGGCTATATTTCTTCGTCATGGTGAAGTGCCATGTGTCATTGTTCTAATATCCCAGCGAAGCTCCAATTTTACAAATTTTTCTTCTGCGAGGTCCCTTCTGGATCTTTCTACAACTTTTTGATCTTAGCCCTCTTCTTACTTAGTTTTCTAGCCTTCTTTCCTGTGACTTTCACCTCAGTATTCCTTTTTCCATTTTGATTCTTATCTTCTTTTAACATGGTGACTTCACACTATTGAGATTCTTTCAAAGGTAATATTCTTTCGTTATCTGGGATATATATTTTAGTCTTTTGTGGGTCCTCTAGTGTTCTTGCAACTTCGACATCTATGTCGTTGTTTTTAGATGGCTGCAATCGATTCTCCTGTTCTTCAGTCAATTGTGTGATCCTTCTAGTTATAAAATCTCTTAGCTCTTGCTTCTTCTGCTCTAAAACTTATTTTTCTTTTTTCCTTCTAGCCTGATCCTTTTCAATCCAAGGTTTTCCGAGCAACATAGTAAATGGTGTGCTATCCTCAATAAATTTAATAATCCAAAAATCTTCTTTTGTCGAAGTTCCATTAGCATTCATAGGGATCTGGGTGATTCTTCCACATAGGTTTATCAGTTTTCCCCTAAATAAACCTATTCCTCCCAATGAAGGAGTCATAACACGATTCCCTATAAGTTCCCAAGTTCTTTCCGTCATGATATTCACCTATGTTTCCTCATATAGAACACAGTCAATGTCGAAGTCTCCTATTCTTGCTTCAATGCATTCTTTTTCTTTGAAGATCTCTGATAATCTGACATGTCGGTGGTCATTCAGGGTTTCTCTTATCTGTAGCAATACTCTCTCTGATTCTTTCTGGGGTTCTACCATTTTTGGATCCGCCTTAGGGTTTTCCTAATTTAGATTCATTCTTTCAACTTTAGCAATCATTCTAGGGCAATCCAATACTTCATGGTCCATAACTTTACAACAAATACAACTAGGTGGTTTCCCAGGGCATTCCTTAGCAAGATGTCCCAGTTTTCTGCAACTATAACAAAGGGTTAATCCTCACTTTATTCTAAATGATCCCCAAACTTTCCTGTATTGCGCATTAGGATCATAGGAGCTAACATGCAACAAATTATTTCTAGGATCCTACATCCAGTTGTTAGTCCAAACATTATTTCTATGCATAGGTATAACATATCTTTCACTGTTCTTATCAAATCTACTCATATCAAACTTTCTTCCATCTACGAGTAACCTAGTGTTCAAACTAGGACAGACTCTATCAAACATACCTATATGCATACTGTTGAAACAAAAATTTCCACTTATCTTACTTCTACAAAGCACAAATCTTTCAGATCTAAAATGTTTCAATATTCTTACCCTTGTCAAAGCATGGAGCTTGCAAATCTTACCTCTTTTCTTTAGAAATACTCAGTTTTACCTTTCTCAAAGCATAACACTTTTAGATCTTACTTATTTTCTTCAGATCTGACCTCTTTCTTCAGATCAGGCTTCTTCCTCAAGCACAGAGCTTCATAGACTAAGTAGAGTACTGCGCAGTGGGGTAACATATCTACACACACAGATTTTCACAATTTCAGAACGAATCTTTTCACAAAGATTATTATTTCTCGGTTCCCAGCAATCATAGTTTCAGGTCCCGAAAATGGAACCATTTGTTGGCACAGGGGTAGACCCAGGGTTCAATGCTACAACAACACACCAACAAAACCCTAACTACCGACCCTTTCAGCAACATCTGCGAAGTAGATGAAGTCTCACCCGAGGTAGAGGCAGGGGTGGTTGCAGAACTTAGGTGTCTACAACCTTATCCGGGACATAGATCTACAATTATAATACTAAATAGAGCACTTAACACCATTAGTTCATCATTATTCAACCAATATCTACTCCACAGAAAAAATAGAGCATCACAACATTCACCCAGATCTAATGTATCTAAGCACTTAGCATAAAGAAATAGATCAGATCTAATAGATTCAAGCACTAAGCATATACACATAGGTCAGATCTACATGTATGCAATTCATTAGAACAAATCATAAACATATCTATTCATCTATCTACATCAAGCACTTAGCAGATAACACATTAACACATCGCACAAAGCAGAGCAACACAACATATACGTGGTTTACCCCTACCCTGGGGCTATGTCCACCAACTCTTCTTCTTTATTAGCTTTAGTCAATCTTCTTTCATGCACAAAGCCTCATAACCTACTCCACATAGGACAGGAGATCTATGCGCACTCTGCCAAATCCTCGTTCCCCGAGCTAGGTTTAAGAAAAAAGCCTTCCACAATCTTTTACAATGACCTGCACTTAGCTCTGCAAGTCCCTCATAGCATACACAAAGCATTACAATCTTGATCACATAGATCCACTCTAGCACTTAGCTTATCAACCTACTAGGTCTCTTATTACATCACCTAGATACTTATTTATACTTTACAAAATAGGCCTAAACATGGGTAAACCCATGGGCCGACATCCCATTCTAGTCACATATTCCCAAATCCCAAAAAAAGGACCCAAAAGGGGGCCTAGATCCCATGATCTCTTCATCGCCTTGCACTCCGTCTTCGGCAGGCTGTCGAAGTCCCAAAATAGGTCAAACTTGACCAAGGATCTCCCAAAACTTGGTCAAGGGCCAACAATGATGTATTATGGAAACTAGGATACATCATTAACATAGTTTATAATAACATCGGCCTATTATTTAAACTATGTTAGAGCTCTAAATTCCATCTTATGAGTGGAATACATTTACTATTGTTTTATTTGATGTTATCGCCATGATTCATTACCTGTTACACCTTCACAAGACACATGTTAGTAATAACATGAAACAAAAGGAATGGAAAGAATGGGAAAAATTCAAGTAAAGGAACTACACTATACTATGCTATACTATGTGAAAATAAAATAAAAAGGAATTAGTGTTAGTCCTAACAAGCAATGGTTAGTGGCTATACGAATTATATTGAGTTATATTGGGTGCATTTTATATATGTTATGGTATGTTTTTGGAAATGGTTAATATGGATT
Source organism: Picea mariana (assembly GCA_032191745.1). NCBI lineage: Eukaryota > Viridiplantae > Streptophyta > Pinopsida > Pinales > Pinaceae > Picea > Picea mariana. The sequence goes on from JASDQU010107627.1 coordinate 4,580, forward strand.
GGGGTGGCGCAATTGGCAAGCAATATGTTGCAAGTTTCAAGGTATGGAATTAATGGCATGGGATTAATGGCATGGTTTTTGGATGGCTGTCATGTACTATGAAATTGAATGGGTGGAATATGGAAGCGACGTGCAGTAAATGCACGTCACTCCATACTTCTCCCACTGGGCCATCACCCTTGCATGGTTAATGTTCATTTGGTTTTGTTGTGGTTAAGCTCTGAGATTCAAGCCTGGAAGGAACCACTTGACCAACCCGCCCTTTTTAAAGACATTGGTTACATGTATGGTTCTTTTTTCCCATCCATGAATTCACTATGTTTATGAAACGAATGATGGCTTGGTAATGTGTTGGTTTGTGTTTTCTTGAGATTGGAAACTATGTAAATGCGTGGGTATTTTCTATGGAATGACTGTGTGGTTATTCATTTGCAAATAGAAACATTGATTGGTTGAAGTCGTGATTTTGTTGGCTATTCTATGTGGTGGAAATTGTGATGGATCTCTATTGTTTTAAGTAGTTATGGGTATTTTTTTGGAGGTTTTCGCTCTATTTAGCCTTGTTGGCCGCCTCCTTACAGTTATGGTAACCATATCCGATTATATTCGATTTCTATAGGGTTGTTGTGTATGTTTCGAACTACCTTTTGGTCACTGTGTATCCTCTAGAGCCATGTTCGTGGGTTATTATCCTCGTCATGGGATTATTTTTGTGGTATTGTCATCAACATAGTTGGTTATGGGGTGGCCATTACACCAAGAAGTATGATTTATGGTTATCGGTAATACTTGGGGTCTACATTTCCATTGGAATTGTTATAAATTGGTTCGGCTCTTGATAAAAGTGCAAGGGTTTTTCCTCTGCACATTCTTGGTATTATTGACTATCTAGTGAGCAATCCTTACTCCTTGGTATCATTGTCTACCCTATCCGGTGTTGAAATGTCACACTATTACACAAGCTGAGAGTTATAAAATCATGTGGTTCCACCGTGCTTGTTCAAAGGTTTTTCACCTATTGTTGATATGGTCAACCTCCAGTCTCCATGTCTTTTGGTGACCGAGATAACTCTTGATTATTTCTTGTGTTCATGGTTATAGGGCCCGATTTTGATTACTCCAACCAATTGCACTCTTGTTGGGTATCTTGTCGACTATCATAAATTGGTTGAGTTGTTATGAAAGTGTTTTTGAGTATTGTCTCGTCTCTGTTTGATCAGGTTGTTGAAAATTTGTAATTGGGGATGAGAATTGGTATACAGTCGCTGCCTCCTTTCATTGTGACAGTTGCATCGATAACCTAGCTCATTTTTTCGAGTAAATTGGATGATTGGGAGTAAATGGTAATGTACAGTCATAGGGTTGCCTCTTTTCGTTATGCGTTGGTCATTGTGTTCCTACAACATGGTATCAATTGAAGTTGGTGGTTGCTATGTGTTTGATTAGTCTTGATCGAGATCATTGCAAGTTGGAAAGTTGGTGACTATGACTTGGTTGTTTACTGTGCATGGTTTATGGAGACATTGTGCATCATTTTGTTTTATTGCACCATCAGAGATGAAGCACGGTTTTTGTAGTATGGTTTCATTGCAAATTTAATTGTTAATATTGTCAAAAGAACGGAATCGGGAAAGTTTTAAAAGAGTCTATTCAATTTAGAAAAGACCTGTGTCTATGTTTGATTTGGGAAATTGTGAATTATGGGCAATGGTTGATATACTATAGAAATATATGCTGGGAAATATGACTGTGTGTTACTTTTGATTTGTTTAAATGAAAAGAAACATGTATCCTATTAATAAGACTGTTGAAAGGCATAGTGTTTCTGAGTATGATTATACATTGTGTTAATGGAAAAAGTTTGAAGATTGAATGTGGGACAATGAACAAGTTTTAACACATAGTAATTATTTAATTGGTGGTGGATCATTTGTACTGGATACATAACTGTTTTTATGGATTACTTAATTGTTTTTTCAAACAATATTCATTCTTTTCCCTACCATTATTTGACTTTTCGCACATTACAACTCCACTCACCTTCCCATATTCATTATCCACTCCCTGGTCTTAAAATTTAATTATAGTTAAGACAAGTTATGTATTATAACAGTTAAAGGATCACATAGGGATAAATTACAATGATATATTCTTTTGATTTATGATACAATCGATTGTTTGATGTTTGTGAGCAGTAATCATGATCTATTCCCCCTAATTTTAACATTTTTTCGTCAATACAATCCCTCACATATCCCAAAACCCTTTTTCACCCCCCTCTCATTGACATGTATTAAACAATTTGTATGGGTTGGATTGCATGAGTCTGATATGTTGCTGAGCCAAATTTTGTTTCATATTTAAAAGCGTTGCATGTATGGTGGTTGAAGAAAATATTTTTTTATCAATAATGCATACAAGAATGAGCTTTTTCAGCAGAGGTAGCCACGACTGGGGTAACATAGGAAGAGAAAATTGGAACAGGGGCCCTAGAAGGCCAAGGTTCTCTATACACTTTGATGCAGACTCGCAAAAGTTAGGCCATCTATTTCAAGCTAGATTTTTTAACTGGATTGGGCAAGAAGTGGTCCAACCTAGACCAAAAAGGCCTCCCTTCCAAGCCCCACATGTCCCTGGTATGCCAGTTCCCCCTCATGTTTAACTACAACCTGAAATCCCTGAAAATGATGCATGGCAAGAGATTTTCCACTCAACAGTATCCCAACATCATGGCTGGCCTAACTTGTCTCTACTTGCTCCTCCATCTGTTAACTAGATTTTCCAAGATTCCCTTGTCCACTCACCAGTACAGTATTCTCATGCAAGAAAAAATTTAAAAATCGAGGCCCACCATGCTCCTGAAAAAGGAAAAGTCATTGCTTCCCCCTGCTCACCTTCAAATTACTCTGGCAAATCCGTGTCCTCCCGCATGCATTTGAGAGATGGTTTCTCTCATGTGATCACTGAGATTAGGCCTAAAGGCTCCACACAGCCTAAGGAAAATTCAGAGAGATGTAAGGGTGACAAGAGAAACAAGGGAAAGATTGCCTCCCAGAGTGGAAAATATGGATTTTAAGTGTTTTTATTTATTGATTATTGAGAACAGTTGACTTCTGAAATTTTGGACAACACACTTTTTTGGATATATGGGTAATATATTTTTGGAAATAATTTCAATTATCATTGATATAAATTGTCAAAATATGAAATTAATGATGGGATTCACAAGGAGGGATGTTTTTTTTTTATTAAATAGTTGTGTTATGATTGTTAAAGAACTAAAGGGAGTCACAAGGGGTCCCACCTACTAGTTATTATTTATTAAAACCCTTATTATGATTTTATTACTTTTCCCCGTTAACTAAAAGGTTGCTCGAGTTTTAGTTAATTTAACTAAATATGTAGTTCAACTACTTCAATTAATTCTAATTACTTAAAGGCAAAAGGAAACTGAGGAACTAGAGGAGAATAGAAGGAGAAGCATACTAAGGTCTTCTCTTTGAGTTTTGTTGAGATAAGTCATTTTTTATTCATTCTTTAATTCATTGGAAGCCTAATTCTCTTTTATGATAGCAGGGTCCTATTGTAGACAACAAGATTCAGGGCTGAATTACATCATTCAAAAACTTGTTTTTCAGAGGTGTTGATCTATCTTTGTTAGTATGTGTAGACTTGTCTTTTTGTGAATTAAATTTCATGACTGACAAAGGCTATTGTGCAGAGTCGAGTGGGAAGCAACCCGTGGCAAGTTGATCCAGCTTTTAAAGCTCGGTTTTTTTTACTTTCTGTCAGAAGTCATTTTGTATGATTCATCGGGGACATCTAAGTTTGACTTTGTTCCAAAACTTCCTCAAGGAATTTTGTAAAGAGAACGATTATTTTGCTGAATTGGAATGAAATAAATGTTTTCTTTATGTCTCATATGTTTTGATTATTGACTTGGTGTATTTACTTTTGACTCTATATTTGTTCTAGCATCTGTTATATTCAGAAAATTATATAAATAATGAATTTTCCAGCAATCTTTCATCTAAAAAAAAATCATCCTAAGCACTTGTAATCAATACTTGTGAATTAGGATACAAATTTTGATGGCTATAAACATAGGGTGATATTCTTGTCTATCTTGCTTTAGCCAAGAAAGATCTAAAAATGCTTGAGTAAATCATCTCATATCTTTTCCTCAACATTTATTTGGCAACCATACTAGGGAGATATTAAATATCTCTCTAGTTGATTTTTATGCTTGATTATCATCGAATACATCTATTTTCTGATATTTATTCTTTGACTGTTTTATTTCTTAATGACTATACCTATTGCAAGGAAACCCAATATTGAGCCCGGTCTTCAAGATCAGACCAACATTTATTTGAATTTGTTTAACACCATTTTAGACACTGCTAATACTCGGGCTGAGCTTAATCATTCATGGGAAACAATTGAACTAGACATTAATGCCCAAGAACGTTGGCAAGATAGACATAGACAACCTAAAAATCGGCAATAACCTTCTTGTTCCTTCATATTTGACCTTCTTTTAATGTCCTTAGACCCTCATGTTTCTAGGAGAAGAAGAGGTTTATCACCTGAAATTAATCCTATTGTTGAAATAGGAAGAAGGAACGTTGTGTTATCTACCCAACAAAGTTCTCTAAGGAGAACCTTGTCTGATTCATCTAGTTCATCTTTCTCTCCCTTACCTATCATCCACAATATGGCATCTAGTGTTGGTTCTAGTGGCACTAGAAGTTCTTCCTCCTCTCATTCTTCAGCTTCGTCGGTTATTGGTAGCTTATATAGCCACCATGTCCCTGTCTAATCTACCACAAACCCCAACAAATTCATTAAAAAGTATGGGCTTTTCCAATTTGAAGAAGATTCTGGAGCCACACTGTGGCATGTTTCCTCTCCTCTTAACCTAGCACTTTCTACTTTTCCACTTCCTAAATTCAAACAACATCTTCCTAGGTTTTCGAGGAATAAAACTGTCACTACAAATGAACACCTGATGGAAAATTCTAATGCCTATCACAACATAGGACCCAATGACAATGATACTTGCATGCACTTATTTGTTAATTCCTTGGAAGGAAAGGTTGCAACTGATTTATTTGACCTTCCTTCTAAGATTTTGTCTACTTGGGAGGAGCTAGTGTATTAGTTCAAATCCACCTATGGGCAATCTAAAAGCCCAAATGAGTATTTACAAGAGTACAATAACATCGCCTATAAAGATGGTGATACCATCAAGTCATTCAACTTGCGTTTCACTAAGTTATACAATCAAATCCCATAACTCATTCAACCTCGGAACCAAGCTGTTTTCATGCATAATTATAATGCATTACCTTCCCCCTACCATCATAGGCTTGAGGAAAAGGCCATTGATAACCTAAGTTTCACTCTGCATACGTGTTTGGAGTATGAATGTAACACCCTATTTTCCCCAGTCTGTAAATATAACTATATTGGCCAAGGAACTATAGCAAACTCAAATGTGTGAATGTTTGATTTGATGGACATTTGTATAAAAGGTCGATGAATGTAAATTTGTTATGAATATGTGTTGCATGACTATTGGGAAGGGGATGTGCTAAAAGAGACAAAATTTCTAATGAAAAGGTGGTGGAAGGAGCCAAGAGTGCTTGCATTAACATCCACTAAGCCAATACTATGCTTGTTTTAATTGCTCAAGATCAGAACAACCCTCTGACCTGAAATGAATTACAGTCAGGTTGGTAGGTGGGAAGAGCTCCTCAAGAGTTAATGAGGGGATGGGGAACACCGCCCATATGTAAGGCTTCGATACCTAACCATGGTCTTGGAATTCGAGCCACACACAATCTTGTTGAGGAAGGAAAGAAAGGGAGTGTGGTGTGGGCAGAGAGGACACATGAAGAATGCAGAGACGAGAGCGGAAACTCTGAGGTCCAAGGAAGGATTGAGAGATAAAAGTGAGTTGGGATCACAAAGAAGAGAGACTGAGTCAGAAGAAGGAGAGTAACCTTCATCCTCGTCTATTCTTATATAGGGATAAGGAGAGTAACCTTCGTCCCTAACTTTCATTGACCTAGAAGTAAGAGATTGAATCTCAAAGCATCGTGGCCTAAGCTTGGGGGTGGCCAGTGATAAATCCATTGGGAGTGACTGAGCCTATGGTTGGTTGAAAATGAGCACCCCTCTCAACAGTCGCATCACACTTGTGGTTCTGATAAGTGCTTTATGCCTTGTATTTTGAATTGAATATCATGGATACATCCTCATGTTTATACGCCCATAAATGGTTTCTGTATGTAATTATTTCCTGTTGTTTTAGATTGGAAGTATTGGATGCATGTGTATACTTATATGCCATAGTTGGTTTCTTTATAAAATGATTAAGTTTAGAGCATGAGTCCATTCCACTGAGAATCGTCCCATCTTCTTAATTCTCGTGATGTTCTAATTTAATTCCTCGAAAGTACCTTCCTCGGGGAATCGCATCATATCTCAGAATCAGAACAAGCTCCTTGGTATGGCTACCGCTATGGTAAACCCACGATTTTACCTTGACCCGGTGTCATAGATCCTAATTCGGTGAGTTAGGAAGGCACTTCATTCAGGTCAGTAGCCTAGGGACTTTAAAACGCACCCGAGCCCTTATCCAAAAACCCGACTAAGAGTAGGGATAATTTTCCCAAGAATCATCTTAAGGTTTAGGTGACCTGGGCCTGGGAACTCTGTGGCAGAAGGAGTTAGTTTTCAAAGGTTTCAGAGCCATGGAAGCTCAAATATCTAAGAGGTTGAATTTCATTGCCCAAGTTCAGAAAGGTTAGCGAGTTCAAATAACGAAAGGGGATATCCTTTTGTTTGGGAGACAAACAGACGAGATCCTTTGGGAAGAATCTGAGGTCTATCATGACCATTAGATTTGAAGGGGGAGCGCATGCGTTAATGCCTTGAATCCTTCAGTCTTCGTAGGTAGAAATGAAATCTGGACTGTAGATCCAAGGATCTATCGGGACCCTCCTTGACCGTCCATCGTAAGAAGACACATGGCGAGAGATCAACATTTCGTTGACTCGCTATTGAAATAAGTCAAAGGGTAGAGTTTTGTGAACTCGCGAGACCTGAACTCGCAATTTGATATGAACTATCAGATCACAGGAGAGCCATGACCATTGATCTGGGCGAGGGTATATCAAGAGTTCGGGGATCGGAATTTTGAAAGATAGGCATTGGGTTTTGTTCCAACTTCGTGAAATGTGAAGTCCCAACGAGTTCGGAGAATAAGCCCCAAGTTGTGGCGACTGGTTGTATGGGTGGAAAATTAAGGGAGGAGCTAATATATATCGAGATTTCAGGGAACAAAGAGTTAGAGATGGTGTTGGCATAGGGGCAGAACCAGGGTTTAACACTTACAACAGTGCACCAACAAAACCCTAACTACCAGACCTTTCGGCAACACCTGCGAAACATATGAAGTCTCACCCGAGGTAGAGGCAAGGGTGGTTGTAGGACTCATATGTCTGCAACCTTAGCTAAGACACATATCTATGATTGTAACACATTAACAAAGAACTTAGCAATTATATTTCATTAATATTTAGTCTTATTTTATAGCTCAACTAAACCCTAATAATAGATCAGTGTAGTATTCACACAGATCCAATAGATTCAAGCACTAAGCATACCAACATAGATCAGATCTAGCATTCATTCACATTATTCAGCACTAAGCTACCAGATTAGATTCTTCTAAGAATATATCAGTGCACTAATCATTTAACCACATAAAAAAGAGAACAATCATAAAGCACAAACCAACCACAACACGGGATATACGTGGTTCACCCCCACCCTAGGGCTACGTCCACCAACTCTTCTTCTTTATTTCTTTCTGTCAATTTTCTACATGCACAGAGCCATGATATCATACTCAGCAAAGGAAAGGATATATGTGTGCACTCCGCTAGATCCTCCTTCCCTGAGTTACATCACAAAGCCTCTTCACAGCCTCTTATAATCACTTGCACTTAGCCTTTCAAATATCACACAGTATGCACAAAGCATTTACAATCATCGCTTGCACTTAGCATAGCACCAAAAACCTCCTCTCCCACCTTCTCTTACATCAGCTAGACTTCTATTTATACATTACAAAGAGGGTCTAAACATGGGTAAACCCCTGGGACGACATCCCCATACCTGTTACATAATCCCAAAACCAAAAAATCCCTAAAAAGGGGCCAAGATCCCACGATCTCTGCTTCGACTTGCACTCTGCCTTCGACAGCCTATCGAAGTCCCAAAAATAGGTCAAACATGGCCAAGGATCCTCAAAACTTGGTCAAGGTCCAAAAAATGGCTCACATTCATTATATTGATACTCAAAATCATGACATGATCATAGTCGTCGATGGAGGGGATAGTGCAGAACCATAGATCTGTCCTTGGAGAGAAACCGGAGGTCAGGAATCGAGGAAATAACAGTCAGGATTGACTCACATGCAGAAGTCCCAAAGTCTCGAAATGAAAAACACCTTTTTATAGGTGTGTATTCACAACCTGTGGTCACATAGGTGAAGCCCACTCCTTGTGCATGTTCACATTGGTTGGGTTTCAATAGGGCCTATGGATCAAATAGTGGGATTTTAGTAGGAAATCAAAGAGATAACCCGGCTCGTGAACGAGAAATTTTATTTAGTCCTCGCACAAAGTGTGGGGGCGTTACAAATTGGTATCAGAGCATGGTTACAACACTCGGCTTGTTTGGGCTCATGGATGAGCACATTAAAAGGCGACATCTTACCTTAATCCCTTCCTAAAAAGGTTGGTTAAGCCCTTATTATAGAAAGAATGACAACTTACTGTTGTGTGTGTATGCATTACTGCTATGTGTGTAGGTATTTAAAAAATGTGAATTAGGTGTTGGTTATGAACGAATATAATGTTGGATAACAACAAGTGTTTTGTCTTCATGCAAGCAGATGATCAACCATGGGAAACTGCAAACGTATAGAATGGTGACGCACCACGAAGTGGGGGATGGCTCCCACAATAGAGACAAAGAGTTTGATGAAAGGAGGGTGGTAGAGACCCCTCCGGATCTAGATGAGACCATGAGGAGTCTCATGGTCAAACTACAAAGTTGCAAGGCCAACAACAAGAGGTTGATAAAAGAGAAAGAGAAGTAAATAGAAATTAATGCAGTCTTGCTGTAGAGTTTATCCGACATACAAAGACAACTGCAGCATGGACCTGACACTAGTCACGTGGACCAATGACAGACAAAGAGGAGTTGAAGTCCACTTGAGAAACAAAAACATGGTATTTTAAGTGGCCACACTAGGAAGAGAACCTCGAGAAAGGTCCACCATGGATATAGGGGACAAGCATCAGACATTTCCTCTGGAAAGGAAACTGGCAACTTAGAGGGATCTTCTAGTAGCAGAACTAGTTCACATTCTCGAAGAAAACGAAAGAAATGAAAGCATTCCAAAATTCATAATCTTAAAGAATTCAATAAGGTAAAACCACCCTCTTTCGATGGTGAGATCAAGAAGGGAGAGGAAGTGGAGGCCTGGTTGCTTGGACTAAAGAAGTATT
>JASDQU010107627.1:19257-33232 GCA_032191745.1 Picea mariana
TCAGGAACCGAACCATTACACAGGTCAACATGCAGTGGAAACAATTTGGCCCGGATGAGGCTACATGGGAAATGGAAGATGCCATGAAACAAGCATATCTGATTTTGTTTACTTCTGTACATACACATCATGTTGATAGATAGAACATCAAGGATTATGTTCCTTTAAGGGGGATGAAATTGTAACACCCTTTTTTCCCCAATCTATAGATATAACTATATTGTCCAGGGAACTATGGCAAACTCAAAGGTGTGAATGCTTGATTTGATGGACCTTTGTATAAAAGGTCGATGAATGTAAATTTGTTATGAATATGTGTTGCATGACTGTTGGGAAGGGGATGTGATAAAAGAGACCACAATTGCTAATGAACAGGTGGAGGAAGGGGCCCGGAGTGGTTGCATTAACTTCCACCAAGCTAGTACTATGTTGGTTTTAATTGCTCAAGATCAGAACAACCCTCTGACCCAAAATGAATTACAGTCAGGCTGGTAGGTGGGAAGACCTCCTCAAGAGTTAATGAGGGGATGGGACAGACCACCCATATGTAAGGCTTCTGGACCTGACCATAGACTGGGAATTCGAGCCACACACAATATTGTTGAGGAAGGAAAGAAAGGAAGTGTGGTGTGGGTAGAGAGGACCGACGAAGAATGCAGAGACGAGAGAGGAAAATCTCAGGTCCAAGGAAGGTTTGAGAAAAAAAAGTCAGTTGGGATCACAGAGAAGAGAGACTGATTCAGGAGAAGGAGAGTAACTTTTTTCCTCATCTATTCCTATATAGGGAGAAGGAGAGTAACCTTCGTCCCTAACTTTTGTTGAGCTGGAAGTAAGAGATTGAATCTCAAATCATCGTTGCCTAAGCTCGAGGGTGGCCAGTTATAAATCCATTAGGAGTGATTGATCCTATGGTTGGGTGGAAACAAACACCCCTCTCAGCAGTAGCATCATGCCTTGTGCTTCTGATAAGTGTTTTATGCCTTGTATTTTGAATTGAATATCATTGATACATGTTCATGTTTATACGCCCATAAATGGTTTCTGTATGGAATGATTGCCTGGTGTTTTAGATTGGAAGTAATGGATGCATGTGTATACTTATATGCCATAGTTGGTTTTTGTATAAAATGATTAAGTCCGGAGCATGAGTCCGTTCCACTGAGAATCGTCCCATCTGCTTGATTCTCGTGATGTTCTAGTTTAATTCCTTAAAAGCACCTTCCCCAGGGAATTGCATCATATCTCAGAGTCGGAGTAAGTTCCTTGGTATGGCTACCGCTATGGTAAACCCATGATTTTACCTTCCCCTGGTGTCATAGCTCCTAAATCGGTGACTTAGGAAGGCACTTCATTCAGTTCAGTAGCCTAGGGATTTTGAAATGCACTCAAGCCCTTATCCATAAACCTGACTAAGAGTAGGGATAATTTGCCCAAGAATCATCTAAAGGTTCAGGTGACCTAGGTCTAAGAACCCTGTGTAAGAAGGAGTTGGTTTTCAAAGGTTTCGGAGCCGCAAAAGCTCGAATCTATGAGAGGTTGAATTTCATTGCCCGATTTCAGAAAGGATAGTGAGTTCAAATAACGAAAGGGAATATCCTTTCATTTGGGAGATGAACGGATGATATCCTTCGGGAAGGATCTGATGTCTATCATGACCATTGGATTTGAAGAGAGAGCGCAGGCATTAACGCCTCGACTCCTTCATTCTTCGCAAGTAGCGATGAAATATGGAGTGTAGATCCAAGTATCTATAGAGACCCTCCTTGACCATCCATCGTAAGAAGACACGTGGCGAGAGATCATCATTTCGTTGACTCACTACTGAAAGAAGTCAAAGGGTAGAGTTTTTTGAACTTGCGAGACTCGAACTTGTGATTTTATCTGAACTGTCAGATCACAGGAGAGCCATGACCATTGATTTGGATGAGGGGGTATCAGGAGTTCGGGGATCGGGCTTTAAAAATATAGGCGTTGGGTTGTGTTCCAACTTCACGAAATGCGAAGTCTCAATGAGTTCAGAGAATAAGCCCCAGGTCATGGTGATTGGTCGTATGGGTGGAATATTAAGGGAGCAGCTAATGGAGATTGGGAATTCGAGGAACAAAGATTCAGAGTTGGTGTTAGCATAGGGGCAGACCCAGGGTTCAATGCTTACAACAACGCACCAACAAAACCCTAACTAGCGGCCCTTTCAAAAACACTTGTGAAGAACATGAAGTCTCACCCAAGATAGAGGCAGAGGTGGTTGTAGGACTCAGATGTCTGCAACCTTAGCTGGGACACCAATATGTGATTTTAACACCTTAATAGAGAACTTAGCAGTTATAGTTCATTAATATTCAATCTTAGTTTACAGCACAGTATTCACATGGATCCAATAGATTCAAGCACTAAGCATACCAACATAGATCATATCTAGCATTCATTCACATTATTTAGCACTAAGATACCATATTAGATTCTTCTAAGAATATATCAGTGCACTAAGCATTTAACCACATAAACAAGAGAACAACCATAAAACACAACACGGGATATACGTGGTTCACCCCCACCCTGGGGCTACGTCCACCAACTCTTCTTCTTTATTTCTTTATGTCAATCTTCTACATGCACAGAGCCATGATATCTTACTCTGCAGAGGACAAGAGATCTACACACACTCTTCTAGATCCTCCTTCCTTGAGTTACAACACAAATCCTCTTCGCAGTCTCTTACAATCCCTTGCACTTAGCCTTGCAAATCTCACACAGTATGCAAAAAGAATTTACAATCATCACTTGCACTTAGCATAGCACCAAAAACATCCTCTCCCACCTTATCTTACATCACATAGACTTCTATTTATACATTACAAAGAGGTACTAAACATGGGTAAACCCATGGGTCGACATCCCCATACCTATTACATAATCCCAAAACCCAAAAATCCCTAAAAAGGGGCCAAGATCCCACGATCTCTGCTTCAACTTGTGCTCCACCTTAGATAGCCTATCGAAGTCCCAAAAATAGGTCAAACATGACCAAGGATCCTCAAAACTTGGTCAAGGGACAACAAGTCCCCAACACTCACCTATGACTCGTCTTGAGTCACTCTAGTCTGGATAGCTCTGCTTGAAAATCCTTGAGCTTGGCTCGAGCTTCTTCAACCTATTGTTGTGCCATGACCTCCTGCTCAGAGAAATATTGGATAACTGATTCGTTGAAAAGTCCCTCTAAGCATTGTTCAGCTGCAGTGACAAATTGCTCCATTTCTTCTCCTTGGCCTTCAATCTCTGTGAATATTTGGCAAGCCTCATCCTGTGTTGGTTGGAGCCTCTAAGTCACTTTCATGACTTTTCTCTAAATGGTATGTACCTATTGTTGAGTAGTGCACTTTTCTTGGGATCGCTTCATCCTCTCAATGGCTAACAGGGGCTTCAACTGCGCCTGTACTGTTTCTGCTTACTACTTTGCCTCCTGGAGCTATGATTCCAATGCCTTCAGTTCAGGATACTCAGTGAGTCACTCATAATTTTTGGCACTACGACCACTTAATTGTTTACATTCCATGGAGAGGGCCTTGATTCTCTCAACTTCACTTCCAGCATTTGCTTTTCTTTGATCCTACACATCCTGCGGAGTGCTGCGCACTGTTCGTAGCTCTAAGTCTTCTATTCTTTGTTGAAGCTGCTAGATAGCTTCCACAAGTTGCACTACTTGATGCTCCACTTGGTCTTTTTCCTTTGGCTCTAAGCCCGTCATAGAGTGAATTTTTTTGTCGACTGCTTCTTTGACTCCAAACTACTCTACAAGCAACTGCTCTTTTTCTTGCTTGACCTACGCCCTCTCTTCTTCAAACTTGGCTTGAAGGTCATCCTTCTCCTTTCGTACGACCCGACTTTTCTCTACCATTTCTTATTGGGCTTGTTTTAGAGCTGTTATGGCCTGGTCTTTCTCAGCTTTTGCTTGAAAAAGGTGAGCTTCAATCGCATCAGCTAGTCTACAGAGTTGGGTAGGCTCATCTCCCAACTCTGGTTCTTCTGATGGTGGGGGCGCAATGGATATTGCGCGGATGGATTGAAGGTTCTGCTATACCCCTCTGAGTTCAACCTCGATCATGTCGTACATATCCTCCTACTCATATTCATGTTTCTACAAGATGTCCTACAAGGCATCTGCTACAACTGCGATGATGAAGTCAAAGTCATCTACAGTGAGCACAGTCTGCATCTTAGTCAAGGTGGATCTGGATTTCTTTCAGGAAGTGGGTTTCATGGGGGAAACCTTCCTTTTATTCAAGGGATTAGCCTCATCAATAGGATCCCTAGGCAGTGTTACTTCACCCTGCTTCTACTAATCTTATTTTCCATTGGGTTCTTCTTGATATACTTCATCATCACCCCCTAGACTAGGTGATACTGAAGCAGTTTCTTCCGATGCACTGCTCAAGTTTTGGACCTCTTGTCTTCTTCCTTTTGCTGGGTCTAGGAGTATCCTTTGCTTCATGAGTGGTCTCAGGGCTACCGATTAGTTCAGGGTCTGAAATTTCTGCGGGGTCAGCAGGGATGAGGAGCTCTGCAGACCAGACCTTGGTTATCTCTTCGAGGTCCTCCTCTGTGAGCTTGTAGTATGAATGAAGCTCTTCTTTATGATCATTTGCATGCATGGTGATATAAATGAAATGTTGATCTGCACGGAACTTCATGAGAGGTTGGAACCAATGCAAGGTGTTTGGCATCAAGCTAGGGACAAATTCGATAGCCCTCTTCAGTTGGAGATAATATGTATGAAAGATTGCATTTGACTGTGACTATTTTCCCATATCACTCAAGTACCAGAGCATGGTGAGCTTCGCAGTGAGCAGCTCAAAAGGCTCAATGTCTGGGAAGGTCACACCTTCTGGCATCTCCCAAGAGGTAAATGCGATGAGTATCAGGATCCAGCTAAAGTGGAACTCATAGCCATGATCTTGAGCTTCACGATAGTCTAATTCCAGCTAGTTGATCAAATACTTCACCCAGTTCCTCTGGAGTCCTTCTACACATTTCCTGGCGAGGTCAACAATGAATCCTGTGACCTGTGTAGGTTTGTTCTTTCTCACAATATTTCCTGTGATCAACTGGCAGGCCAGGCGCACTGCGTCATTCTGGATGGAAGCTACCTTGTAACCTCACGTCCCCTTTTCTACATCGCCATATGTGTCTTTGATCTTCTATGCCAATGCACGATCTATAGCCTTCCCTGGGTAGAATTCCTATGGGTCAGGTCCCTATATGCTCAATCCGATGATCCTATGGATCAACATCGGATCGACTGTGATGCATCATTCTAGCCATAGGTATCCGCCATGGTAACATGAGAGAAATATCTTAACACATGTGTTAACTTCTCGGTGCCTTCCAAAGTGTGGAATATTCATTACATTCAAGAGGGTGGAATGTGCGAGGTTCATAGTCCATGGCTAGGGGATTATTTTCGAATTCTTCCCCTTCATCCTGGTCAAGTATTTGTAAGGAGTGAGCATACTATAGTTCTTGTGTTCTCCTAGGTTGAAGTCACTAAACTCGCATAATTCATGAAGTCCCAAAGTCCCAAAATGAGAAACGCCTTTTTATAGGCGTGCGGTCACAACCTGTGGTCGCATAGGTGAAGCCCACTCCTTGTGCATGTTCACACTGGTGGGGTTTCAATAGGGAATGTAGATAAAATAGAGGGATTTCAGCAAGAAATTGAAGAGCTAATACGGATCGTGAACGAGAAATTATATTTAGTTATCGCACAAAGCGTGGGGGTGTTACAATGAAGAACATCTTTGTAAGTCTTCCTTAGGGAGAATCGGTTAAACAGATGGACATGTCCACCCTCTTACAACTAGTACAATATATGAATAATCATATAATAGCTTATGAGAGAAAGCGAAATGTCTCCTCTCTCACCCTTGGAGCTTCATCCTCTTCTACACCCCCTTTTAGAAATCCAATTGAAAATAATTTTCAGCCTAAAGCTATCATGCCTCAGAGTTGATGTAACTTTTGTAAGGAACACCACGAGGAAACCACATGTGAGGTAAAGAAGAGTACTATAGATAATATATTTGGTAAAATACCAGAAACTACCATCGTTTTCCTAGATTTTGTAGAGCCAGAAGATGTCATGATCATCAATACTAGGAATAAATCATATGCTTCCAAAGGCAAATATGATCGTCCCCACAATTCTTCTAGCCCGAGCTCATCCTCACCAACCACTACTTTTCAGGTTCCTGATAGTCAAGGAACTATCTTCCCTCTCCCCTCTTCCAAATACAATATTCTGAATCAGTTGGCCAACATCAAAGCAGATGAAACCCTTCTGGACATGGTTGTCGCCTCTGAATAACAGAGGCATCTGAAACAATTCATGGAAGGAAAAGATTCAGTTGTATCCAACCTATATTAAGAGGTAAATGAAAAGGATTCATATGTAAATAAAGTAGGTGTATGTAACTTTAGATACCCTATAAAAAATCCCCCTTTTTTATATTTCTGTAAAAATTATGGATAAGATCACCCATTGTTGCCTCATTGACAATGGTTCGGGACCAAGTGTAATGTCTAAGATTATTGTGGAAGAGTTAGGCTTGTCTTATACAAATGAAAACACTAGAAGCATGCTCTCTTATAATAGTATACAACAAATGACCATAGGTTAGATTAAAGATGTGACCTTATTTTTGTGCGCACACCCTGAAATAATGACAACCCTTAGTATTCAGGTAATTGATATGACAATAAGAAATTAATCAATCATCTTAGAAAGAGATTGGAAATATTTGATAGGTGGATACCTCTCACTCGATGAGACACACTTATTCATTCCTCAGAATGGTAAAAACATCATATCCCTTAGAGAGGGAAGGATTTCACCTTGCATAGAGAGTGTCCCACAACCTAATGTGAACTATATCGAAGAAGACCTAGGGGTGTATTCCATATTTGTCGAGGAGGATAACATTCCCTTGGAACAAATCGCTTCAGATGATGGTATGTGGCACATGCACTTTGATGGTTCATGCTCTAGTGAAGGTAATGGAGTTGGTATTATCTTATATTCTCATGTGGGGAAAATTCATAACTTTTCTTGTAGGTTGGAGTTTGCTTGCACAAACAATGTCACTAAATTCAAAGCTTTATTATTAAGCATTGAAAACGCCTATAATATAGGTTGTGGTCACCTTATAGTTTTTGGAGATTCTGAGCTTGTTGTGAACCTTGTATGTAAGATATACTCTCCTAGCAACAAGTTATGAAATGATACACCCAAACTGTTTGGGCACTTATTTATAACCTATTATCTTTCAACATTACTCATGTTAAGAGGGAATTGAACTCAATGATTGATCATCTAGCTATTTTTGCAGCCTCTCCTAATCAACAAATTCTACCACACATACCTAATTGTACTTTTCAATCTCTATATCGTCCACATATCCCTGACAATATAGAATCTTGGCAGGTCTTCCCTAGTGATGAGAGCATTTGTGCTTTCATTCAAAATAAAGCTTATACTCCCAAGGAAATTATATCCATAGAAGATAACAAGATTCCTAAGGGCTTGAGTCCTCTAGAGAGTTCATTTTCATCGAGTGATGTAGGAAATAAAGAGAAACATAAAGAAGAGGAGTCAAAAAGGAAGGTGGGTGAAACCATCTCCTTGGACATTGGGACACCCAAGTCTCCAACGAATGTTAAAATAGGTGCCCAATGTTTTGATGAAGAAAAAATGAAGTTTGCCAAGCTACTTGGCAAATTTCCAGATATTTTTTCTTGGTCTTATGAGGATCTTCGTGGTTATGATCCTGCTCTTATACAACATGACATTCTCATCAAGGAAGTCATAAAACCAGTTAGACAAAAACAAAGACCTATCAACCCTGCACTGGAAGCAACTATTCAAAAGGAGTTGGAAAAACTCTTGAAAGATGGAATCATCTTTCTGGTCAAATATTCTAAATGGGTTTCCAATTTGGTTCTTTTTCGGAAAACAACCGGTTAGATCAGATTATGTGTTAATTTTTGCTCATTAAATCAGGCTAGTATAAAATATCACTTTCCTCTCCCTAACATGGAAATGATTTTGCAGCAAGTTGCAGGGTCACAGATGATGTCCTTACTTGGCAGTTTTTTTGGTTACAATCAAATCAAGGTAAAAAGGGCAGATAAATATAAAACCACCTTTATTACTCATTGGGGTACCTTTTCTTATGAACGTATGCCTTTTGTCTTATCTAATGAAGGTGCCAATTTTCAAATAGATATGAAAATAGCTTTCAACGATTTGATCGGAAAGATCATTCAGATCTACCTTGATGACTTAACTATGTATTCTAAAAACCGATCAGATCATTTTGCTAATCTGAAAATAGTTCTCATGCGATGTAGGAAATTTGGTATCTCTCTAAATCCTTCTATGTCCATTTTCAACGTTACTAAGTGCAAGCTCCTTGGACACATTGTCTCTAATTTAGGAATAAGCATTGATCCTGAAAGGATTGTTGCTATCCTTAATCTTCCTGCTCCCACTTCCAAGAAGGAGGTTCAATATTTTATGGGTGTTATTGAATTCGTTCGTAGGTTTGTTCCATATTTTGTTGTGATGGTCAAACCAATTCATAATATGCTTAAGCAAGATCATTCTTTTTCTTGGAAAGATGTTGTCAAAAATTCTTTTGTAGGGATCAAGAAAGAAATCAACTCTGCACCAGTTTTGGTGAAGCCAAATTTTGAGAAGGAATTCACGATATATACTAATGCCACTGAGGAAGTAGTTTCTTCTATCCTCATGAAAAATGATGACCAAGGTAATGAAAAACTAGTGGCTTACATGATTCAAAGTTTGTCTGATGATGAATTTAAATATTCGTTTATTGAGAAACATGCTTTCACTCTTGTTAAAGCTGTTGAAAAGTTTTGCCACTTCATCTTAGGTAATCATACGTTGGTAAAAGTCCCTTTACCTGCTGTCAAGTTTTTTCTCTCACAGACTTATCTTTCAGAGAACCTTTCAGATTGGCTTTCCAAGGTCCAAGAGAATGATTTAAATATCGTGACTTATACCACTATCAAGGGATGTGACTTATCCCTTCACTTAGTTTAGCATGATGAAAATAGTGAAGAAATTGATGAACAAGATAGTTCTCTATCGACACTATTCTACATTGATAACCAAATCCTTCATGTGTCTGAACACCCCTGGTATAAGAATTTAGTTTACTACATACAAAACCAAAGTTGTCCAGACAACTTAGACACTCATCAAAGAAGAAGACTCTGTCTTGAATCCGCAAGATACATAATTATAGGAGACTTCTTGTTTTGAAGATCTATTGATAGTGTGTTGCTTCATTATGTAGACAATGAGGATGCACAAAAACTATTGCAAGAAACTCATGGTTCTTTGAATTCTGTCATTCATGTAGGAGGTCATTTTTCTGCTAAAACCACTGCTTTCAAGGTTATTAGAAAAGGATACTATTGGCCTTCAATCTTTATGAGTGGCATACATTTACTATTGTTTTATTTGATGTTATCACCATGATTCATTACTTGTTACACCTGCAAAAGACACATGTTAGTAACAACATGAAACAAAAGCAATGGAAAGAATGGGAAAAATTCAAGGAAAGGAACTATAATATACTATGCTATACTATGTGCAAATGAAATTAAAAGGAATTAGTGTTAGTCCTAACTAGCAATGGTTAGTTTCTATACGAATTATATTGAGTTTTATTGGGCACATTTGATATATGTTATGGTATGTTTTTGGAAATGGTTAATATGGATTGTGGTGGTGCAATTGGAAAGAAATATGTCACAAGTTTCAAGGTATGTAATTATTGGCATGGGATTAATGGTATGGTTTTGGGATGGCTATTGTGTACTATGAAATTGAATGGGTGGAATATGGAAGCGACGTGCAGTAAATGCACATCACTCCATACGTCTCCCACTGGGTCGTCACCCTTGCATGGTTATTGTTCATTTGGTTTTGTTGTGGATAAGCTTCGATATTCAAGCCTAGAAGGAACTACTTGACCAACTCGCCCTTTTTAAATACATTGGTTACAGGTATGGTTCTTTTAACCCATCCATGAATTCACTATGTGTATGAAATGAATGATGGCTCAGTAATGTGTTTATTTGTGTTTTCTTGAGATTGGAAACTATGTAAACACGTGTGTATTTTCTTTGGAATGACTATATGGTTATTCATTTGCAAATAGAAAAATTGATTGGTTGAAGTCCTGATTTTGTTGGCTATTCTGTGTGGTGGAAATTGTGATGGCTCTCTATTGTTTTAATTAGTTATGGGTATTTTGTTGGAGGCTTTCACTCTGTTTAGCCTTGTTAGCCGCCTCCTCACAATTATGGTAACCATATCTAATTGTATTCAGTTTCTATAGGGTTGTTGTGTATGTTTCGAACTACCTTTTGTTCATTGTCTATCCTCCAGAGCCATGTTCGTGGGTTATTCTCCTGGATGTGGGCTTATTTTTGTGGTATTGGCATCAACACAGTTGGTTATGGGGTGGCCATTACGCCAAGAAGTATGATTTATGGTTCTTGGTAATACTTGGGGTCTGCATTTCCATTAGAATTGTTATAAATTGGTTCAGCTCTTGAGAAAAGTGCAAGGGTTATGCCTTTGCACATTCTTGGTATTGGTTACTGTCTAGTGAGAAATCATTGCACCTCTGTATCGTTGTCTACCCTACCCAGTGTTGAACTGTCACACTATTACACAAGCTGAGAGTTACAAAAGCCTGTGGTTTCACCGTGCTTGTTCAAAGGTTTTTCACCTACTGTTGATATGGTCGACCTCCAATCTCCTTGTGTTTTGGTGACCGAGAGAACTCCTGATTATTTCTTTTGTTCGTGGTTACAAAGCCTGATTTTGATAACCCCAACTAGTCGCACTCTTGTCAGGTATCTTGTTGACTATCATAAATTGGTTGAATTGTTATGACAGTGATTTTGAGTATTGTCTCGTCTCTGTTTGATCAGGTTGTTTAAAAGTTGTAATTAGGGATGAGAATTGGTATACAATTAGTGCCTCCTTTTATTCTGACAGTTGCATCGATAACCTAGCTCGTTTTTTTGAGTAAATTGGTTGATTGGGATTAAATGGTAATGTATATTCACAGGGTTGCCTCTTTTCATTATGCGTTGGTCATTATGTTCCTACAATGTGGTATCAATTGAATTTAGTGGTTGTTGTGTGTTTGATTATTCCCGATTGGGATCATTGCAAGTCGGAAAGTTGGTGACTATGACTTGGTTGTTTACTGTGTATGGTTTATGGATACATCGTGCATCATTTTGTTTTATTTCACCATCATGTTAATGTTTAAGCCATTATTATAGTTCTTTGCATTCAACAGATAACAATAGCATAATACAAGATCACTGAGAAATACACAATCACAAGAGACACAACATTTATCCTGGGAAACCCTCTAGGGGAAGAAAACCCAACAAAACTTCCTTATTATAGATAGCCCATACAATGCCACGAGATAACTCAAACTAATACAGAATATCATATCCTAGAGATGCGCCACTCTCTCTCCTTATTCTCTAACTACATATCCGAAGATTATCTCTCAATGAGCAAGTGAGTTGTGTATCTAAGTGAGGCGCTAGCCTCCTTATTTATACAAGACTGGCACGTGTGAAGTGTCTCTTCACTGCCAGGGCCGACTTCTCCAACTGGGTGGTTATAACCACCTTTATTATATTTCGGGGCCTCTTGATATATTCTAGGGTCGACTTCTTCTTTTGTCTTTTACAATTACATTATGACCAATCCGCAAAAGGGGATTTGGTCCTTTATAATAACCGACATGATCAATCCGCAATGGGGATTGATCCAATGAATAATATATCAAATAATAATAAGAATACACTTTGCCGTTACATTATTTTAACACTCCCCCTTAATAAGAAGGGTATTCTTCAACAACATCATGCGAGAGAGAGAGGCCTTTATCATCAATAGCATCAACTGGGTGAGAGGAAAACATCATCAATATCATCTTGGAACACTGACTGGTGTATCTATAAATCATTGAAAGTTTTCTTCATCAGCAGCATCGTCATTCTCAAAGGAATGCAATCATCATCTGCATCAATATGTATTAGTATGAAACTAATACATCATCATCATCATCACAACATGAGGTTGTCTCATCATAATACAGGACTGCCTTTACGTCACAGCTGTAAGGTTGGAAGCTCAGTACTTGTCTTTCTTTACATCACAGCAATCAAGCTGGAAGCAAGATACTAGACTGGCTTTACGTCTTAGCTTCTCAAGCTAGAAGCATAGTACTAGTCTCATCTCAATGTCTTGCTTTACGTCACAACACTCAAGATGGAAGCAATATACTAGACTGGCTTTACGTCATAGCTTCTCAAGATGGAAGCACAGTACTAGTCTCATCTCAACGTCTTGCTTTATGTCACAACACTCAATATGGAAGCAAGATACTTGTCCTACTTTACATCACAGCAATCAAGCTAGAAGCAGGATACTAGACTGGCTTTATGTCACAACTATCCAGCCGGAAGCTCAGTGCTAGTCTCATCACATCATCTTTCTTTACGTCACAACCATCAGGTCAGAAGCAAGGTACTTGTCCTGCTTTATGTCACAACCATCAGGTCAGAAGCAAGATACTAGATTGGCTTTACATCACAACTATCCAACCAGAAGCACAGTACTAGTCACATCACATCATATTTCTTTACGTCACAACCATCAGGTCGAAATCAAGGTATGTGTCCTGCTGTACGTCACAACCATCAGGTCAAAAGAAGGATACTAGACTGGCTTTACGTCACAACTATCCAGCCGAAGCATAGTACTAGTCACATCATGGCATCTTGATTTACATCACAACCATCAGGTCAAAAGTAAGATATGTCTCATCACAAAAACTACTCCCCCTTTCGAGGAAGGTCCTTTCGGACAATACCAATCTTATCTCAAAAGTTCTCAAACTTTACACGAGATAGAGGCTTGGTCAACACATCAACAACCTATTCATCCATGCTAATGTACTAGAGATTTAAGGCTCCTCTCTGCACCAGGTCATAGATGTAATGATATAGGATCTCTATGTGCTTCAACCTATCATGGAATACAATATTCTATGTCATCTTTATGAAGCTCAAGTTGTCACATAGGATCATGGTTGCTTCCATATCTAGGCCAAATAGGCCGGTCAACAATTTTCAAATCCATATAGCTTCGCAGCTGGCAGAACATACAACAATGTATTCTTCTTCTATTGTGTTGAGAGCAATGTTGGATTGCTTCCTACTCTGCCACAAGATCATAGATGATCCCAAACTGAAACAACATCCTGAAGTGCTTTTTCTGTCAAAAACACTTCCTACCCAATATGCATTAGCATATCCACTCAATGTGAAATCATGATCTCCATCATAGCTGAGACCACAATCTATTGTACCTTTAAGGTACCTCATCACATGTTTTGCAACCACTAGGTGAACATGTCTTAGTTCTACCAGAAACTGACTCAAGGTGTTCACGGAAAAATAAATGTTTGGTCTGGTGTTCATTAGATACATCAGCAATCCAATAATCCGTCTGTACAGTGTGGCATCAATCAACTCTGATGAAGTGTCGACCAGCAGCTTCAGCGTCGCTTCCATGGGTGTATTCATGGACTTGCACTCCAACATGTTGAATCTCTTTAGTATTTTTACTGTATACTTCCCTTGTTTAAGGAAGATCCTCTCAGGACTCTGCCATACCTCAAGACCTAAGAAATAATGCATTAGGCCAAGGTCTTTCATTTCAAATTCCAAGGCAAGTCTCTTCTTACATTCAATGATGAGCTTTTCTTCTCCAGTTAAGAATAAGTCATCCACATATAGCAGTAATATTACTTGCTCATCATTAATGACCTTGAAGTAGAGGTTA
>JASDQU010107627.1:36609-57664 GCA_032191745.1 Picea mariana
TTCAATAGATAACAATAGCATAATACAAGATCACTGAGAAATACACAATCACAAGAGACACAACATTTATCCTGGGAAACCCTCTAGGGGAAGAAAACCCAACAAAACTTCCTTATTATAGATAGCCAATACAATGCCAAGAGATAAATCAAACTAATACAGAAGATCCTCTCCCAGAGATGTGCCACTCTCTCTCCTTCTTCTCTAACTGCAGATCCGAAACTTGTCTCTCAATGAGCAAGTGAGTTCTATATCTAAGTGAGGTGCTAGCCTCCTTATTTATACAAGACTGGCACATGTGAAGTGTCTCTTCACTGGCAGGGTTGACTTCTCCAACTGGGTGGTTATAACCACCTTTATTATATTTCGAGGCCTCTTGATATATTATGGGGCCGACTTATTCTTTTGTCTTTTACAATTACATTATGACTAATCCGCAAAAGGGGATTTGGTCCTTTATAATAACCAAGAAGATCAATTCGCAATGGGGATTGATCCAATGAATAATATATCAAATAATAATAAGAAAACACTTTGCAGTTACATTATTTTAACACATCAGAGGCGAAGCATGGGTTTTGTAGTATGGTTTCACTGCAAATTTAATTGTTAATATTGTCAAAAGAATGGAATCGGGGAAGTTTTAAAAGAGTATTCAACTTAGAAAAGACCTGTGTCTATGTTTGGTTTGGGAAATTGTGAATTATGGGCAGTGGTTGATATACTATAGAAATATATGCTTAGAAATATGACTGTGTGTTCCTTTTGATTTGTTTAAATGAAAAGAAACATGTATCCTATTAATAAGACTGTTGAAAGGCATAATGTTTCTGAGTATGATTATAGATTGTGTTAATGGAAAAAGTTTGAATATTGAATGTGGGACAGTGAACAAGTTTTAACACACAGTAATTGTTTAATTGGTGTTGGATCGTTTGTATTGGATACATAATTGTTTTTATGGATTAGTTAATTGGTTTTTTGAACAATATTCATTCTTTTCCCTACCATTATTTCACTTTTTTCACATTACAACTCCCCTCACCTTCCCATATTCATTATCCACTCCCTGTTCTTAAAATTTAATTATAGTTAAGATAAGTTTTGTGTTATAACAGTTAAAGGATCGCACTGGGATAAATTACAGTGATATATTCTTTTGATTTACGATACAGTTGATTATTTGATGTTTGTGAGCGGTAATCATGATCTATTCCCCTTCATTTTAACATTTTTCTCTAAATACAATCCCTCACATATCCCAGAACCCTTGTTCACCCCCTGCTCATTGACAAGTGTTAAACGATTTGTATGGATTGGATTGCATGAGTTTGATATGTTGCTAAGCCAAATTTTGTTTCATATTTAAAAGAGTTGTCATGTATGGTGGTTGAAGAAACTATTTGCTAATCAATAATTCATACAAGAATGATCTTTTTTAGCAGAGGTAGCCATGGTCGGGGTAACATAGGAGGAGAAAATTGGAACAGGGGCCCTAGAAGGCCAAGGTTCTCTATACACTTTGATGCAGACTCGCAAGAGTTAGGCCAACTATTTCAAGATGGATTTTTTAACTGGATTTGGAAAAGAGTGGTCCAACCTAGGCCATAAAGGCATCCCTTCCAATCCCCACATGTCCTTGGTATTACAATGCCCCCTCATGTTTCACTACAACCTGAAATCCCTGAAAAACGACGAATGGCAAGAGATCTTCCACCCAGCAGTCTCCCAACATCGTGGCTAGCCTAACTTGTCTCTACCTGCTCCTCCACCTGTTAATAAGATTGTCCAAGCTGCCCCTGCCCACTCACTAGTACAGTCTTCCCATGCAATAAAAAGGTTAAAAACTGAGGCCCACCATGCTCCTAACAAAGGAAAAGTCGTTGTTGCCCCCTCCTCACCCTCAAATGACTCTACCAAATCCATGTCCTCCCACATGCATTTGAGATATGGTTTCTCTCATGTGAACAGTGATATTAGGCCTAAAGGTGCCACACAACTTAAGGCAAATTCATAGATATCTAATGGTGAAAACAAAAACAAGGGAATGATCGCCTCTCAGATTGAAAAATATGGATTTTAGGTGTTTTTATTTATTGATTATTGAGAACAGTTGACTTCTGAAATTTTGGACAACACACTTTTTTGGATATATGGGTAATATATTTTTGGAAATAATTTCAATTATCATTGATATAAATTGTCAAAATATGAAAGTGATGATGGGAGTCACAAGGAGAGATGTTTTGTTTTATTAAATAGTTGTGTTATGATTGTTAAAGAACTAAAGGGAGTCACAAGGGATCCCACCTACTAGTTATTATTTATTAAAACCCTTATTATGATTTTATTGCTTTTCCCCCTTAACTAAAAGGTTGGTTGAGTTTTAGTTAATTTAACTAAAGAAGTAGTTCAACTACTTCAACTAATTCTAATTTCTTAAAGGCAAAAGGAAAGGGAAGAACAAGAGGAGAATAGAAGGAGAAGCATACTAAGGTCTTCTCTTTGAGTTTTGTTGAGATAATTCATTTTTCATTCATTCTTTCATTCATTGGAAGCCTAATTCTCTTTTATGATAGCAGGGCCCTATTGCAGATAGCAAGATTAAGGGCTGAATTACATCATTCAAACACTTGTTTTTCAGAGGTGTTGATCTATATTTGATGGTATATGTAGACTTGTCTTTTTTGCGAATTAAATTTCATGACTGCCAAAGGCTATTGTGCAGAATCAAGTGGGAAGCAACCTGTGGCAAGTTGATCCAGCTTTTAAAGTTCATTCTTTTTTTACTTTCTGTCAGAAGTCATTTTGTATGATTCATCGGGGACATCTAAGTTTAACTTTGGTCCAAAACTTCCTCAGGGAATTTTGTAAAGAGAACGATTATTTTTATGAATTGGAATGAAATAAATGATTGTTTTATGTCTCATATGTTTTGATTATTGACTTGGTGTCATTACTTCTGTCTCTATATTTATTCCAACATCTCTTATATTCAGAAAATTATATAAATAATGAATTTTCCAGCAAGATTTCATCTAAAAAAAATCAGCCTAAGCACTTGTAATCAATACTTGTGAATTGGGATACAAATTTTGATGGCTATAAACATAGGGTGATATTCTCGTCTATCTTGCTTTAGCCAAGAAAGATATGAAAATGCTTGAGTAATATCATCTCATATATTTTCCTCAACATTTCTTTGGCAACCATACTGGGGAGATCTTAAATATCTCTCTGGTTTATTGTTATGCTTGATTATCAACGAATACATCTATTTTTCTGATATTCATTCTTTGACTGTTTTGTTTCTTAATGACTATACCTGTTGCAAGGCAGCCCAATATTGAGCCTGGTCTTCAAGATCATACCAACATTTTTTGAATTTGTTTAACATCATTTTAGACACTGCTAATACTCGGCCTGAGCTTAATCATTCATGGGAAACAGTTGAACTAGACATTAGTGCCCAAGAACGTTGGCAAGCTAGACGTAGACAACCTAGAAATCGGAAATAACATTCTTGTTCCTTCAACTTTGACCTTATTTTCATGTCCTTAGACCCTCGTGTTTCTAGGAGAAGAAGAGGTTTATCACCTGAAATCAATCCTATTGTTGAAATAGGAAGAAGGAATGTTGTGTTATCTACCCAACAAAGTGCTTTAAGGAGAACCTTGTCTGAGTCATCCAATTCGTCTTTCTCTCCCTTACCTATCATCCACAAGATGGCATCTAGTGGTGGTTTTGGTGGCACTAGAATTGCTTCCTCCTCTCATTATTCATCTTCGTCAGTGATTGGTAGCTTATATAACCACCATGTCCCTGTCTAATCTACCACAAACCCCAAAAAAGTCATTAAAAAGTATGGGATTTTTCAATTTGAAGAAGACACTACAACCACACCGTGGCATGTTTCCTCTCCTCTAAACCTAGCACTTGTTACTCTTCCACTTCCTAAATTCAAAGATCATCTTCCTAGGTTTTCGGGGAATAAAACTGTCACTACAAATGAACACTTGGTGGCAATTTCTAATGCCTGTCACAACATAGGACCCAATGACAACAATACTTGCATGCACTTAATTGTCAATTCCTTGGAAGGAAAGGTTGTGACTGATTTATTTGACCTTCCTCCTAAGATTCTATCTACTTGGGAGGAGCTAGTCTATTGGTTCAAATCCACCTATGGGCAATATAAAATCCTAGATGAGTATTTACAGGAGTACAATAACATCACCTATAAACATGATGAGACCATCAAGTCCTTCAACTTTCGTTTCACTAAGTTATACAATCAAATCCTCGAACTCATTCAACCTCAGAACGAAGCCGCTTTCATGCATTATTATAATGCATTACCTTCCCCCTACCGTCATAGACTTGAGGAAAAGTCCATTGATAACCTAAGTTTCAGTCTACATACATGTTTGGAGTATGAAGAATAGCTTGAAAGAATAGGTCTTCCTCAGGGAGAATCAATTAAACAGACGGACATGTCCGCTCTCTTACAACTAGTACAAGATATGAATAATCATATAATATCTTATGAGAGAAAGGGAAATGTCTCATCTCTCACCCCTAAAGCTTCATCCTCTTCTACACCCCCCTTTAGAAATCCAATTGAAAATAATTTTCAGCCTAAAACTATCATGCCTCAGAGTTGGTGTAACTTTTGTGAGGAACACCATGGGGAAACCAAATGTGAGGTAAAGAAGAGTGCCAAAGATAAGATATTTGGTAAAAGACCAAAAACTGCCATCGTTGTCCTAGATTTTGCAAAGCCAGAAGATGTCATGATCATCAATACTAGGAGAAGTATGGAGTGACAAGGGCCAACAACACACCTTGAAATAAGGACAACCCTTAGTATTCAGATAATTGATATGCTAGTAAGCAATTACTCAATCATCTTAGGAAGAGATTGGAAAGATTCGACAGGTGGATACCTCTCACTTGACGAGACACACTTATCCATTCCTCGGAATGGTAAAAACATCATATTCCTTAGAGAGGGAAGGATTTTACCTTGCATAGAGAGTGTCCCACAACCTAATGTGAACTATGTTGAAGAAGACCTAGGGGTGCATTCCATCTTTGTCGAGGAGGATAACATTACCTTGGAACAAATCGATTTAGATGATGGTATGTGACACATGCACTTTGATGGTTCATGCTCTAGTGAAGGTAACGGAGCTGGTATTATCTTATACTCTCATGTGGGGAAAATTCATAACTTTTCTTGCAGGTTGGATTTTTCTTGCACAAAAAATGTCACTGAATTCAAAGCTTTATTATTAGGCATTGAAAACGCCTATAATCTAGGTTTTGGTCACCTTACAGTTTTTGGAGATTCTGAGCTTGTTGTGAACCTTGTACTTAATATATACTCTCCTAGAAACAAGTTGATGAAACGATACACCCAAACTATTTGGGCACTTATCTCAAACCTATTATATTTCAACATTACTCATGTTAAGAGGGAATTGAACTCAATGGCTGATCGGTTAGTTGTTTTTGCAGCCTCTCCTAATCAACAACTTCTACCACACATACCTAATTGTACTTTTCAATCTTTATATCGTCCACATATCCCTGAAAATATAGAATCCTGGCAGGTCTTCCCTAGTGATGAGAGCATCTGTGCTTTCATTCAAAATGAACCTTATAATCCCAAGGAAATTATATCCATAGAAGATAACAAGATTCCTAAGGGCTTGAGTCCTCTAGAGAGTTCATTTTCATCGAGTGATGTAGGAAATAAAGAGAAACATAAAGAAAAGGAGTCGAAAAGGAAGGTGGGTGAAACCATATCCTTGAACATTGGGACACCTGAGTCTCCAAAGAATGTTAAAATAGGTGCCCAATGTTCTGATCAAGAGAAAATGAAGTTTGCCAAGCTTCTTAGCGAATTTCAAGATGTTTTTGCTTGGTATTATAAGGATCTTCATGGTTTTGATCCTGCTCTTATACAACATGACATTCCCATCAAGGAAGGCATAAAACTAGTTAGGAAAAAACAAAGAGCTATCAACCCTGCACTGGAAGAAACTATTCGAAAGGAGTTGGAAAAACTCTTGAAAGTTGGAATCATATTTCCAATCAAATATTGTGAATGGGTTTCCAATTTGGTTCCTGTTCGGAAAAAAACCAGTCAGATCAGATTATGCATTGATTTTCGTGCATTAAATCGGGCTAGTATAAAATATCACTTTCCTCTCCCTAACATGGAAATGATTTTGGAGCAAGTTGCAGGGTCACAGATGATGTCCTTACTTTACGGTTTTTACAATTACAATCCAATCAAGGTAAAAAGGGAAGATAAATATAAAACCACCTTTATTACTCGTTGGGGTACCTTTGCTTATGAACGTATGCCTTTTGTCTTATCTAATACAAGTGCCACTTTTCAAAGAGCTATGAAAATATCTTTCAACGATTTGATCGGCAAGATCATTTAGATTTGCCTTGATGACTCAACTGTGTATTCTAAAAACCGATCAGACATTTTGGTAATCTGAAAAGAATTCTCATGTGATGTAGGAAATTTGGTATCTCTCTAAATCTTTCTAAGTCCATTTTCATCATTACCAAGGGCAAGCTCCTTGTACACATTGTCTCTGATTCAGGAATAAGCATTGATCCTGAAAGGATTGTTGCTATCCTTAATCTACCTACTCCCACTTCCAAGAAGGAGGTTCAATATTTTATGGGTGTTATTAAATTTGTCTGTAGGTTTGTTCCTATTTTGTTGTGATGGTCAAACCAATTCATAATATACTTAAGCAAGATCGTTCTTTTTCTTGGACAAATGATGTCAAAAATTATTTTCTAGGGATCAAGAAAGCAATCAGCTCTGCACCGGTTTTGGCGAAGCCGAAATTTGAGAAGGAATTCATGATATATACTAATTCCACTGAGAAAGCTATTTCTATTATCCTCATGCAAAATGATGACCAAGGTAATGAAAAACTAGTGGCTTACCTGAGTCAAAGTTTGTTTGATGATGAATTTAAATATTCTTTTATTGAGAAACATTCTTTCACTCTTGTTAAAGCTGTTGAAAAGTTTTGCCACTTCATCTTAGGTAAACATACGTTGGTAAAAGTCCCTTCACATGCTGTCAAGTTTTTTCTCTCACAAACTTATCTTTCAGGGAAGCTTTCACATTGTATTTCCAAGATCCAGGAGCATGATTTAAATATCATGACTTCTACCACTATCAAGGGATGTGACTTAACCCTTCACTTAGCGCAGGATGCTGAAAATAGTGAATAAATTGATGAATAGGATAGTTCCCTATCAACACTATTCTACATTGATAATCAAATCCTTCCTATGTCTGAACATCCCAGGTATAAGAATTTAGTTTACTACTTACAAAACCAAAGGTGTCCAGACAACTTAGACACTCATCAAAGGAGAAGACCCCGTCTTGAATCCACAAGATACATCATTCTAGGAGACTTCTTATTTCAAAGATCTGTTGATGGTGTGTTGCTTTGCTATGTAAACAATGAGGACGTACAGAAACTGTTGCAAGAAACTCATGGTTCTTCGAATTTTTTCATTCATGTAAGAGATCATTTTTCTACTAAACCCATTGTTTTCAATATTATTAGAAAAGGATACTATTGGCCTTCAATATTTCGTGACTCTTATGTTTTTTCGAGATCTTGTGGCAGGTGCAAAAAAATTGTAGGGAAAGAACGCCTTTCAACCATGCCATTACAACATGTCCTCCCGAACTTTCCTTTTTCAAACTGGGGATTGGATTTTATTGGTCCTATTAATCCTCCATCTTTAGTAGGGAAAGTTTTTATTTTGATAGCCATAGACTATTTTACGAAGTTGGTTGCAGTTGTCCCACTTAAGCATTCGACGGATGATCAAGTGATTTCTTTCCTTGAAAATAACATCTTTTACAGATTTGGTCTTCCATTGGAAATTATTACAAACAATGGTCCTGCTTTCGTTTCTACTAAGATAACCCAATTTTTAGCTAAGTTGGGGGTTAAAAATTTCACCTCATCAACTTATTATCCCCAAGGAAATGGGTAGGTTGAGTCTACCAACAAGAATCTGGTGAGAATCGTCAAAAGGCTCATCGAAGATAAGCCTCGTCAATGACACACTCTCCTCATGTATGCCCTTTGGTTAGATTGAACTATTCCCAAGGTAAGCACTGGTTGCACTCCTTTCCAAATTGTTTATGGTCAAGAAGCCATCTTGCCTACTCAGCTGGAACTTCCTTCCTTGATGTGGATGCTACAGATTGAAGAATTAAATTTTTTTGATGTTTCACAAAGGATAAATGCACTCCTAGCTTTAGAGGAGAAAAGGATGTTTGCCTTGGATAATATAGAAAGGAGACATCAGACTATTAAGAAGTGTTTCAACAAGAGTGTCAAAACTGTCAAATTTAAAGTCAATGAAAAGGTATTGATGTGGGATTCAGCTCATGCTAATAGGGGAAGACACTCAAAATTTCAAAAATTATGGCTAGGTCCTTTCAAGATCACTTTTGTCCTAGGTACTAACTCTTACATTCTAAAATATTTACAAGGGCAATTGTTTTCCTACAACACTAACAATTCTCACTTAAAACACTACATGGAACCAACTTGAAAAGTTCTAACATTGTTTGGGTTTTTTGTATATTAGTAGTGTATTTTTTCTTTCATTTTCACCACTACTTTTCAATTCTTCTTTTACAGTAGTTTAAATTCTGATTTCCTTTTAATAAGATTCCTTCTACTTTTGCAATTCTGTCATTTTATTTCTATTGTTTTTAAATGCTGTGGTCCCATTTATGTCTGAATTTTATTGCTTTTCATATTTTTAGTTTAATTTCGGTCAAGAATAAGATGTTGGATCAGTTCTGCTAAAGTGACACTCCTGCAAGGTATTGTTAGTCAATAACAATCAAGCTTACACAATTATTATGATGTTCCCCCTGAAAGCATAATTGAATTTTTTATTTTCTTTCACTGTTGTCTTATAAATAAATTGGTTATCTCCCGCTTCTTCTTTCCATTTCTTCATCCATTTGAGATTTAAAAGAGTAAATCCATAAAAAAATTCTTCTTGATGTCAAGAGAAAATTATGGTTGAATGATTATGCATACAGGGATAAACTCCCTCATACTTAACATTTTTCATGAATTATTACCAAATTCCCAGTCATTTTTCCATTAAATATGCTCACTTCCCCCCGTTGCATAATTATTATGGTTATACCTTCTTGATCCAATGTTCTTGGTCCGTGAGACCATACATTCTGAGTTCTTAATCTGTTGGAAATAGATTCCCCTGTGGAGTATCCAGTTTGTTGACGATAAAAATCGCAACGAGGATTTCTCCCACAAAGTATTGCTAAAGCCTATTATTTAAACTATGTTAATGATATATAAAACTAGTAGGTGGGCCCCCCTTGTAGACCGCAGGCTCAGAGATAGTCTATTCATGTATTTTATGTTGTTGTTTTGATGTTGCTTACATGGTTCTATATGGTTGATGATGCAATCTTGATTTTGTTTGTGACATAATGGCAGATGGATAATGCATTTTATGTGATGATGATGTTATTCTATGCTCTAAATTCCATCTTATGAGTGGCATACATTTACTATTGTTTTATTTGATGCTATCACCATGATTCATTACTTGTTACACCTGCACAAGACACATGTTAGTAACAACATGAAACAAAAGCAATGGAAAGAATGGGAAAAATTCAAGGAAAGGAACTATACTATACTATGCTATACTATGTGAAAATGAAATAAAAAGGAATTAGTGTTAGTCCTAACGAGCAATGGTTAGTGTCTATACAAATTATATTGAGTTATATTGGGCGCATTTGATATATGTTATGGTATGGTTTTGGAAATGGTTAATATGGATTGGGGTGGTGCAATTGGCAAGCAATATGTCGCAAGTTTCAAGGTATGGAATTAATGGCATGGGATTAATGGTATGGTTTTTGGCTGGCTGGCGTGTACTACGAAATTGAATGGGTGGAAGATGGAAGCGACGTGCATTAAATGCACGTCACTCCAAAATTCTCCCACTGGGCCGTCACCCTTGCATGGTTATTGTTCATTTGGTGTTGTTGTGGTTAAGCTCCGAGATTCGAGCCTGGAAGGAACTACTCGACTAACTCTCCCTTTTTAAAGACATTGGTTACATGTATGGTTATTTTCACCCATCCATGAATTCTCTCTATGTATGAAATGAACGATGGATCGGTAATGTGTTGGTTTATGTTTTCCTGAGATTGGAAACTGTGTAAATGCATGGGTATTTTCTCTAGAATAACAGTGTGGTTATTCATTTGCAAATAGAAAAAATGATTGGTTGAAGTCATGATTTCGTTGGTTGTTCTGTGTGGTGGAAATTGTGATGGATCTCTATTGTTTTAAGTAGTTATGGGTATTTTGTTGGAGGGTTTCTCTCTGTTTAGCCTTGTTGGCCACCTCCTCACAGTTATGGTAACCATATCCGGCTGTATTCGGTTTCTATAGGGTTGTTGTGTATGTTTAGAACTACCTTTTGGTCATTGTGTATCCTCCAGAGCCATGTTTGTGGGTTATTCGTCTGGTTGTGGGATTGTTTTTGTGGTATTGGCATCAACAAAGTTGGTTATGGGGTGGCCATTATGCCAAGAAGTATGCTTTATGGTTATCGGTAATACTTGGGGTCTGCATTTCCATTGGCATTGTTATAAATTGGTTTAGCTCTTGAGAAAAGCACAAGAATTATTCCTCCCTACGTTCTTATTATTGGTTACTTTCCAGTGAGAAATCATTGCTCCTCTGCATCGTTGTCTACCCTACCCGGTGTTGAAATGTCACAATAGTACACAAGCTGAGAGTTATAAAATCATGTGGTTCCACCGTTCTTGTTTAATTCTTTTTCACCTACTGTTGATATGGTCGACCTCCAATTTCCCTGTGTTTTGGTGATCGAGTGAACTCTTGATTATTTCTTGCGTTCATGGTTACAGAGCCCGATTTTGATAACCCCAACCATTCGCACTATTGTCAAGTATCTTGTTGATTGTCATAAATTGGTTGGGTGGTTATGACAATGGTTTTGATTATTGTCTTGTCTCTGTTTGATCGGGTTGTTGGAAAGTTGTAATTAGGGATGATAATTGGTATACAATCACTACCTCCTTTTGTTGTGACAGTTACATCTAACCTAGCTCGTTTTTTCGAGTAAATTGGTTGATTGGGAGTGAATGGTAATGTACAATCACAAGGTTTCCTATTTTCCTTATGCATTGATCGTTGTGTTCCTACATCGTGGTATCAATTGAATTTGGTGGTTACTGTGTGTTTTATTAGTCCTGATCGGGATCATTGCAAGTTGGAAAGTTGGTGACTATGACTTGGTTGTTTACTATGTATGGTTTATGGAGACATCATGAATCATTTTGTTTTATTGCACCATCAGAGACGAACCACGGGTTTTGTAGTATGGTTTCATTGCAAATTTAATTGTTGATATTGTCAAAAGAATGGAATTGGGCAAGTTTTAAAAGAGTGTATTCAACTCAAAAAAGACCTATGTCTATGTTTGATTTGGGAAATTGTGAATTATGGGGAGCGGTTGATATACTATAGAAATATATGTTGGGAAATATGATTGTGTGTCCTTTTTTATTTGTTTAAATGAAAAGAAACAAGTATCCTCTTAATAAGACTGTTGAAAGGCATAGTGTTTCTGAGTATGATTATACATTGTGTTAGTGGAAAAGTTTGAAGATTGAATATGGGACAGTGAACAAGTTTTAACACACAGTAATTATTTAATTGGTGTTGGATCGTTTGTATTGGATACATAATTGTTTTTATGGATTACTTAATTGTTTTTTCGAACAATATTCGTTTGTTTCCCTACCATTATTTCACTTTCCTCACATTACAACTCCCCTTGCCTTCCCATATTCACTATCCACTCCATTTCTTAAAATTTAATTATAGTTAAGATAAGTTTTGTGTTATAACAGTTAAAGGATCGCACAGGGATAAATTACAGTGATATATTCTTTTGATTTACGATACAGTTGATTGTTTGATGTTTGTGAGCAGTAATCATGATCTATTCCCCCTCATTTTAACATTTTTCTCTAAATACAAACCCTCACATATCCCAGAACCCTTTTTCACCCCCTTCTCATTAACACGTATTAAAATATTTGTATGGATTGGATTGCATGAGTCTGATATGTTGTTGAGCCAAATTTTGTTTCATATTTAAAAGAGTTGTCATGTATGGTTGTTGAAGAAACTATTTTCTAATCAATAATGCATACAGGAATGATATTTTTCAGTAGAGGTAGCCATGGTCAGGGTAACAGAGGAAGAGGAAATTGGAACAGGGGACCTATAAGGCCAAGGTTCTCTATACACTTTGATGCAGAGTCGCAAGAGTTAAGACAGCTATTTCAAGATGGATTTTTTAACTGGATTGGGAAATGAGTGGTCCAACCTAGGCCAAAAAGGCCTCCCTTCCAAGCCCCACATGTCCCTATTATCCTTGTTCCCCATCATGTTTCACTACAACTTGAAATCCCTGAAAACGACGGATGGAAAGAGATTGTCCACCCAATAATCTCCCAACATCGTGCCTGGCCTAACTTGTCTCTACCTGCTCCTCCACCTATTAATTAGATTTTCCAAGCTGCCCCTGTCCACTCACTAGTTCAGTCTTCCCATGCAAGCAACAGGTTAAAAATCAAGGCCTGTCATGCTCCTGGCAAAGGAAAATCCATTGTTTCCCCCTCCTCACCCTCAAATGACTCTGCCAAATCTGTGTCCTCCTGCATGCATTTGAGAGATGATTGTGCTCATGTGATTAGTGAGATTAGGCCTAAAGGATCCACACAACCTAAGGAAAATTCAAAGAGATCTAAGGGTGACAACAACAACAAGGGAAATATTTCCTCCTAGAGTGGAAAATATGGATTTTAAGTGTTTTTATTTATTGATTATTGAGAAAAGTTGACTTCTGAAATTTTGGACAACACATTTTTTTGGATATATGGGTAATATATTTTTGGAAATAATTTCAATTATCATTGATATAAATTATCAAAATATGAAAGTGATGATGGGAGTCACAAGGAGGGATGTTTTGTTTGATTAACTAGTTGTGGTATGATTGTTAAAGAACTAAAGAGAGTCACAAGGGGTCCAACCTACTAGTTATTATTTATTAAAACCCTTATTATGATTTTGTTACTTTTCCCCCTTAACTAAAAAGTTGGTTGAGTTTTATTTAATTTAACTAAATAAGTAGTTCAACTACTTCAACTAATTATAATTGCTTAAAGGCAAAAGGAAAGGGAGGAACAAGAGAAGAATAGAAGGAGAAGCATACTAAGGTATTCTCTTTGAGTTTTGTTGAGATAATTCAGTTTTCATTCATTCTTTAATTCATTGGAAGCCTAATTCTCTTTCATGATAGCAGGGTCCTATTGTAGACAACAAGATTCAGGGCTGAATTACATCATTTAGACACTTGTTTTTCAGAGGTGTTGATCTATCTTTGATAGTCTGTGTAGACTTGTCTTTTTTGTGAATTAAATTTCATGACTTACAAAGGCTATTGTGCAGAGTCGAGTGGGAAGCAATCTGTGGAAAGTTGATCCAACTTTTAAAGTTCAGATTTTTTTACGTTCTATTAGAAGTCCTTTTGTATGATTCATCAGGGACATCTAAGTTTGACTTTGGTACAAAACTTCCTGAGGGAATTTTGTAAAGAGAATGGTTATTTTGATGAATTGGAATGAAATAAATGATTTCTTTATGTCTTGCCAGTTTTGATTATTGACTTGGTGTCTTTACTTATGTCTCTATATTTATTTCAGAATCTATTATATTCAGAAAATTATATAAATAATGAACTTTTCATCAAGCTTTCATCTAAAAAAAAAACATCCTAAGCACTTGTAATCAATACTTCTGAATTAGGATACAAATTTTGATGGCTATAAACATAGGGTGATATTCCCGTCTATCATTCTTTAGCCAAGCAAGATCTGAAAATGCTTGAGTAAGATCATCTCATATATTTTCCTCAACATGGATGTAGCGCAAGGGGGTTGAACCACGGTAAAACATGGTGTCTCTATGTATGTTTACATTATGTTTTGATTTATAATGGATGGATGGATGAATGAATGAATGAATCTATTAGAGTTAGAATGCAACGTGCACTGGATCAGTTATGTTATTTTACTACATAATGAATGTTAAGGAATGAATATGATTAGAGAATGATATAGATGAGGAATATTGAAGTATAATTAGGTCTAACACTCCCATTAGCATCATCCCTTCCACAATTCTAGATATTTAGGTCATGCAATCACCCATAATCCATATCGGGTGAGACTGCGTTGTGCACTTTGTGCGCAGTGTTTCCTTTTGGTCTCCAGAAGGGATGACGGTTTCTAGGGTTTTGTTGGAGAACTAAGGTATAACCTGGGTCATCCCACACATCCAACATTAATACACCATGACAAAGCATAGTCGATATAATTAATATAAAGGTTTCTTATTGTTCCATTCTAGAAAAAAGGAAGTTAAACAACATATATACTTACAAATTGTTCAATTAAACCTTGATACTTCAACATATACTCACAACCCTCACTTAACCTAATATTGATGAATTATTCAGTTGGCTCTTCTTTGTATGTTAGCACCTATTAGAAGATATCCATCGAAGAGTGTAAATTAATTATTTAAATATAAATATCACAACAAATATGAAATCTTAGATAAGGTTGAAAACATAAGTACTCACAAACTTTGCAATCAACCCTTCTCTTCCTTGTTGGCTTGTCTTATGTGCTAAATGGGTTCCATTTTTTTTCTTTTCTACAACAAAAAAATTGAAAATTAGTATTTCATGTATGATAATTAAATTTAATGTACATAAAAGAATAAATGAATGATTGCATGCCTCAGTGCACATTGTTGTTGGGATGCCTCCTCTTGTGATGAAATTATGTTAATTTATTTTACCATCTCCTTGCACATTTTTTTGGACATCCCTACCAGCATGTATTGTTTTTTCCCTCATTTGTCACTTGGAATTTTCCTAATCTTCCTAAAAAATGAAAAAACACAATGATTTTTTTTAAATCGACATGAAAGTAAATATACAAAAAAAATTAATTTGGTAATTTTTGGAACATAATATAGAAAAACATGTTTAGTAATAATACTTTTCAAACAATTCTTTTTTGGTATTGTAAGTTTTTTCTATTGTAAGTCTCACAGGTCTCATTGACCATTTATTCAGAAATGACTCATGTAGTTTATATATAACCTGATTCTTGGAGTTATTGGATTGATTTTTATATTGTAAGTGGAAAGTACTTCTACACATTCATTCCACTATATCCCTAAAATTTTTGTAAAACAATTTTCCCCTCTCATTAACTTATAGCACCACTCCAGATGAACTAATGGCCAAGCTATCATCATCATTTACATCCTTCATAATTTTTGTCCTCTTAGGATAAATTTTTGTTCCCTCGCTATCAGTCCCTGCATAACATTAAAAAAATGTGAAATTGAGTGTTTAAAACTTGTTAGCGATTAATGTTAATAAATTCATTTTTAGTAAAAAGTCGAAGAAAAACTTCATGTTGATTACCTTTTGATCCATTTAATTCCTCTCTTTGCAAGACTTCCATAAATATTTTATGCTCTTTTGCTCTCAGATTGTGAAAAATATTTGTGAACAATCTTATTGATTTTCTTCAAGTTTTTACTCTGTGTTATCACTCTGTAAATTTCCTTGGCTGCAAAAAACAATCCTAGAGGGCTCTCTCCTAACAGTTCTTCAATCAATGCAAGGGATATATTCTATGTGGATGAAAAGTGTATAAAATGGTTGGTAGGGTTGAGAGAAACACCCATTGGGCATGGAGACATAAGGGATATCAATTCTAGGTTTTCATAACTTAGTATAAAAGCATTTAATCTCAAAGGCCAGAAAACCAGCTATTGCTAGACTTACAATATCTAAAGCATGGATAGATGAAAAAGAAAACACTCAAATCTACACAAAGCATTCAAATTAAATGAATTATGTATAAACTTATCAAACTAAAAGTGAATATCTGAAATTAGACAGACACATAGAATAATGAAATGAATTTTGCATCAAAGATCTTACTCAAATGAAGAACATATTTAATGATAACAAAGAAGGAGAAAATACACTAGTAATATAGACTACAATAACTGAACACGGGAATCTCTGAGTAAATAACTCAAACACTTGTATGTAGACCTTTAATTAATATCCATGAAATATGACAATATCAACAGTCTTTCTTACTAAACACTTGACCCTTTTACATTATTTTTCATCATAATAAATAGCATTAAATTTCCTTCTAACTCTATGAAGTCAAAATAGTTAGGGTTTCATACCCAAAATAAGTTACAACTGATTAAACTACTTCCTTAACAAACTATTAACTAAATTGTTGTGGGTTCCTACAATTCAGGGTTTGATTTCTTGACAAAATTATACAAACCTAATGAATGTGTGTTACATATTCAAGTGGAAAAATGATTCATTAGTCGATATTGATGCTAACATGGTGAACTAATCCTATCTGGTAGGTGAAAAATTTTCTTCATGTGTTGACTGGTGATTTCGTAGCAACCAGGCAATTTACTACGAAATCTTTGTTTTAGCGGTTTCGCAACAAAAGTTGCTGCGAAATATCTATTTTTGCTTGTCGATGTTGAAAAATGCTTCAAGCTTGATCCAAAACCTTGAGATGAATTCAAAAAAGAAAAAACATGATTTATCTTGAGTGTTACCAGACTATTCCATTGCAACTTTGGCCAACAAGTCCAAATTTTCTTTTGCAATTTGTTCCTTCTTTACTCTATCCTTTGTCTTCAATATCCTATTCTGCCTATAGAAATTTTTCATTTGTTTGTGTATGGGTAAATATCTCTCGAACATCTTTTTTCTATTTTTCAAAGCTTCTTCACATAGGTCTAAATGCTCTTTTATATTCCTTTTCATTTCCTTGTTTTCTTCCCTCAATTGTACAATTACAGCCTGGGCTTATTTCAATTGTTTCTTAAGTCTTTTAACTATCATGTATTGTTTTTCTAAAGGATATTGAACCTCAACCACTTCTTTAGTAGTACACTAAACAAGCATCTTTGGATTGGTCTCTTCAACATGGGTCTGTCACCTTGTTGATGATCTGGTTATAGTTCTGCCAAGTCTTTCTGGACTAAACATCACTTTTTTTCCTGGTGGAGGTTTTTCTTCTACAATATTCTCAGTTTCACGATAGGGAAATGTCTCATATATAGGAATTTCATCTGCACGAATTATATTCTTTGTTGCAGACCTGGTAAATGGTTTCTTGGGTTTTTCCATTGTTGTTGTTTCAGGAATGAAAAGGAGTTTTTTTTTCCTTTCAGTTTTCCCCTCCCACTCTTAGGGGTTTCTTCAATGTTTACAACTATCTTAGCACCCTGAAATGAATTTTTACCTTTTTTCATGGATCCCTTGATAAGAGGAATCTTGGTTGTAGTCTCAAGGGTTACAATCATAATAGCTTGTTCTTTGTCATCTCCCTTTTCCCTCTTCAAACTACTATAAGTTTCTTTAGCACTTGTGGAAGGAGTACTTATCTTGGATGGTGGGGAACTAGTGTTTTCAACACAAAATCCTAATGTAGATAAAAAATAATTCCATTCCATGTTTCCTTTCTTAATTTCCTCAAGGACTAACAACTTAATGAGACTGAAATGAAACAAACTAGGCTCAACTTGATTAGATTTAGCTTGTACTTTATCATCCATTTTCCCCAGGATTATACAAATATAATATGGGAGATTTAGGGATTTATTACCTATAAATTTCATAAGCAATCTAATATGGCACAACTACACCTTGTTGAATCGCCCTCACAGGAAAAGTATCTTTGGATTACTCTCAACAATTTATCATGGTGTTCTAACATGTAGCTCCTAGGCACTCCTTTTGACAAGTTCTTATTCTGAAATTATGTTTTGAAATAGTCATTGAAGTAGGAGGAATCCATAGGTGTCCCATTGAACCACCTCTCACCTTGTAGGGGATTTTTTTTTACTACTGCAATTGTTTGCTCTATGAATTGAATTTCCAGTGGTCCAACTTTCATTTTGACCCCATCAAAATTTAGGGAAAATTGTTTAGCTACCTCCATGTGTCCTCCCTATACTATATTTTCACAAAATGTGAGGCATCTTACTACCAGGGATGATTTTAAGGATGGAAATTTATTTTAAAATGTAGAAATCTTGGCAAATCTTACTAATCCTTCATATTCCAACTATAAAATGTTTGGCGATATTTTTGTAAAAATATTCAAAGTTCTAAGGATTTTATATAATTTGTATAAAATTTTGGCGATTTTTAAGGTAAAATAATTTTATCCTATAGACTTTGGGTGAATCAATTTTAGAATAGCGAAACTTTTTTGCGGAAACACCATGGAAAATTAGCCCAAGAGCGAAATTTATCCCCTAAAATCATCCCTTCTTACTACATGGAAATATTCTTTGAAAATGGGATTTGAGTCTAGCAATTGCAGACCCTGGAGTTTGAACCTCACTATGTCACCCCCTTGTGTACTTTCTTATTTTGCTTGCTTTGCTCCATAGCTATTGGTGAATAATTTTAAGATGATGGTGGGTGCAAGGGTATTAATACTTAAAAAATATGCAGGGAATCTTGGTGTGTTAGGTTTTTTTTGAAAGATAGAGCTCCAGGGCTTTAGCAGTAGGGATTTCGCATCAAACTAACATAAATTTCACAACAAATAAATATGGCACAGTTCTGATAGGAATTTTAGGGTTTTAGCACCTAAGGAATTTGCAACAAAAAATCAAGCTTCAAGGGTATCCAATGACCAGGAAGGATTTTATAAATTAGCAACAAGTTGAATCAATCCATATATTTCACTGTAGCCAGACAATTTCGCAACGAATTCAGTTTCGCAGCGAATGTAGGAAATTTCACAACGACAACCATAATTTCGCAAAAAATTAGAAATTTGATGTTTCAAAAGAGGAAAATCCACATGACCATAAAACTTGATTAACAAGGACTATACTGACTCTCATGAACTCACTCCCATGATTTCATGACCATTATGGAGAGATTTAAAGTGATTTGACATTATAGTTGTTTGTTGCAAAAAGCTAGGAGATTTTGTAGCAAATCTAAATTGATTGATCACACATAATGAAAAGAGGGAAAAATTGGATTGGGAAAGCTATGAAACCTTTAGTACACATGAAAACATGCTCCCATGACCTTATAAATACATAGTGTAATGACTTAAGACTCATACCTTCATATGATGACAAAGGACCATATAACAAACTGACTTGACCTCAAGACAAGACTGACCACTTTAACTATGACTTGGAATGAAAATCTAACTCCCTACACATGACTCAATCAAAACCAAACTTGACTCATAAGCGAATGAACTCAAAAAAAATTCATGGGACAGTAATCCTAGGACATTGACACATGGTTTTTGAGAAGCCAATACATGACCACAAGACTCAATCAACAAAACCAATTTTTTTGAATTTATAAATTAATACTCCCTAACATAGGCTATAATGGAAATGTTATTCTCCTTGTGAGCTATAAAATAACCATTAGACTAGTGCCTTATTCATTCGACTTATTACAAGACTGAGAACTATACAAAGACTCACACAAACTTGAACTGTTCAGAGTTATTTACATGCAAATTGAACTGAGATCAAACTGATAGTCATCCCTCTAAATCTTAGGGCCTTCACCTCGGGCTTCAAACTATTCAAAGTTTCATCCACACCTACAAACTTTGAAAATAAAATGAATATTTACAATGAAATGAATGTATCAAGTTTCTTTCAGGTTAGGTAGTGTTTTAAGAACCTCCCATTGACTAGACTTCCAATAGGAAGTTCTCCATCCAACTCCTGTAAAATGTAGACATTGTTTCCATGATAATAAACAATATTATATGGTCCCTTCCAGAGATTATGGAACTTCCCATGCTTTCCTTTTTCTTCATTTTCATCATCTCACTTCATCACTTATAAAAAACAACTTTGGTTATCTTATAAAAAAAATGCTTCATCTTTTCCTGAAACAACTGGGTATTATTATAGACATCTTCTCTCATATGTTGAACATGAATCAATTGGTTGATCCTCATTTTAATGTCACTAGGTTCTTATTATTTATCCTGCAACAACTTCATGATTGGAAATCCAAAGGATGTAGTAAAAACCACCTATGTACCATATACTAACTGGAATGGTGAAGTTCCAATTGCTTTTTAAAGATGATTTTGTCTTCCCACAATGAAAATATCAAGTTCTTATTCCAAGTATTTTTGTTCTCATGCAATAATTTCTTTATGATCCTTATTAAAATTTTGTTTGATGACTCAGCCAATCCATTACCCTAAGGGTAATCAGTTGTAGATTGACTGGGTATTATGTTATAATCTTCACATAATTTGATCAGTCTCTTAGACTTGAACATTGTTGCATTGTCAGTCATGATCCTCATAGGACAACCAAACCTGGAAAAAATGTTGTTTTCTAAGAATTGAATTATCACAACATCAGTTACTTGTCTAGTTGGCACAACCTCAATCCACTTGGTAAAATAGTCTGTAGCAGTCAATATCCACTTATGATGACTTGAAGATTTTGGATTGATTTCATCAATGAAATCAATACCACACTATTGGAAGGGTGCCTCCATTGAGATAGGATTGAAAGGAAATGAAAAAAACTTCCTCTTTCCTTCAAAAATTTGACATTCATGAAAAGTTGTCACTCCTTGATACACATGTGCAAAGATTGTTTCCCAATAGAAGCCTGCTCTGAGAATTTTGTTCACAATAGTTTTCCAGTTGTTATGTCCTCCAAAATCACCCTGGTGAAATTATTTCATAATCGATTGTGCTTCATCTTCTAATAGACATTTTAAAAAT
>JASDQU010107628.1:0-21512 GCA_032191745.1 Picea mariana
TTATCCCGATTTGGGTTTCCACCTTAAATCTTGGTGTTCATGTGTCCTATTCATCTGTGTTAGTTTATTTTGATTGAATTACTGTTTAAAAGATATCTGCTGAATGAAGAAATCCATAATAAGATCTCTGGATGTACTACTGTTTTCATAAGAATATACTACTACTGATCTGTATAAAGTAGACTAAGGTTTGTCAGTGAAAGAAAAGTTAAAACAATTATTGATAGCTCAAATACTGATTCACCCCCCCTCTCAGTATTTCTCAACAGATTAGTTTTATTTGTTAATAGAATTTTTTTGTAAATATAATTACTTGGAAATAACGCCATTGACCTAGTATTAAGATTTTTA
The DNA here is from genome assembly GCA_032191745.1 of Picea mariana. NCBI lineage: Eukaryota > Viridiplantae > Streptophyta > Pinopsida > Pinales > Pinaceae > Picea > Picea mariana. The sequence continues at coordinate 352 of JASDQU010107628.1, forward strand.
TATGTATAATGCAATTATCAAGTCGAGAAAGGAATTGTTCGAGCAAATTATATTCTTGATCAAATTTTTAAAACATCATAATGAATCATGGCACTACATATATTAAATTTTTTTGCATAAAAACATGTATTGTAGAACTCGTAACTGATAAATTATTTGATTTCCTTGAAAACTGAGGAACAAATTCTACATGGTTGATTTTAATTCCTAAATCTCTCTTATATAGAAGTATCTAAATATCTAAATAGTATTTAAATTATTTTTAAAATGAATTTACAGTACTGAATAAGTTGAATTGGAAGCATTGTTCACTTGCGATTGACTTAAAGCTAAATCTTAAAAATTAGTTTTCAAGTCTAAATCCTACGGAATGGTAATTTCATACATGATAAGATTCGATGGTATAAATTGTCTAGGTCTATGTATTGGATGCTAATAATTGTGGTAAAAATCGATTATCTTACTTTTGTAAAGAACCGAATTCTATTAATATAAGAAATTGTCAGAAAACATGTATATATATATATGAAGAACCTTAAATTTAATCTTTTGTAGTTAAGAATCGAGCTATCCCCTATTGTAGATGGAATAGTGAAATTTCAGATCCCATTAATTTAGTAAGTCATTTTAGTGGAGAATGTTATGAGAAATTGGAAGAGCATCCATTGCAAATAATTCACACAATAATTGATTGTATTACACACAATAAACAGAGATACATATAGTTGGATTGAGATCTAACTAATTCCAATCGTTGTGAGAGAGTTTGAGAGAATATCTCAAGAAATCAACAAACCCAACCCAATCTACTAACAATTTACTAAAGTAAGTTTATTCTAACACCCTCCCTTAATGCTTACTTTACAAATTACAATACAACACAAAAGATTACAACACTAGAACTTTCATCTGTTTGTCTGATCTAGTCTTCCTCAACACTGAAACTCACTCTGCAATCGCACAACTTCCGCTCTTTCTTCTTCCTCTTCTTCAATATTTCCATTGACACATTTAAAGTCAAAACGCCTCTGACCATCTTTCTTTCACTTGTATACTGGACAATTTGACAACTTGGCTCATCGGGGGTTCCGTGATAAAAGTTGACAATTATTGATGCATTCTATGAACTTGCCTTCATCTGTTTGATTTTTTCTTTCGGCTATCCTTCAGTATCTAGAAGAAAATTTTGGATACAGAATGTCCTCAACATTCCTTTACACAAGGTGACTTCCAATAAAAACAATGTACTTGATACTGGGACTACCAGCTTGCATCAAAATACAAGTTCTTATTTTTACATAAACACTTACACACAAAAATTTAAAATCACTAGGTAAATGTAACTTGTAATTGTCGATCTTGGAGCACCGAAGTACAACAAAAATCTACAACTTATAACATACTAGACATAATCAAACTAGTAGCATGCTCTTGTGGCACCGAAGAACATGCAAGAACTACAAGCTTGAACTACATCACTATGTTCAAAATTTGGTTCTTCTTTACAACTTAAACAATATAAAAATAACCAATTTGACATAAAACTCTGACAAATGCAACCAAGAAAGGGGAAAAAGTCGTTGTGGACTTCGTACAATAGCGACTCTGCAGTGGTGACCAACAGGTTGTAAATTGTAATGCAGCTCACGTCCTCTTCTCTTCTTCCAATATATAAATATATGAACAACCAAACACCAATTATAATTTGGGAGCTACGTGCCCTGGACTAGATTCGATCTATGGCTTCTCGTCAGGCAGAAATAATAGCTAATTCCACGGTGGCTCATATTGTTGTGCTCTTGTATATGTGAATGGAGTGCTCCAATCGAAACTATGCAATAGTTTCCCCACAGTGAACTTGAGCATGCGCATGACCACACACAGGCTCGGGCAGGCCCTCCTCCCATACCCAAACGACATATATTTGAAATCATGTTCCTTCACGTCTGGGCTAGAATTCTTCATAAACTTTTCTGGTTCAAATTCTAGAGGATGATCCCACTTAGTGGGGTCTCTGTGAATACCCCACACATTCACAAGAAGGTGTGTGTGCACCGGCACATAATACCCCCCAACTGTGCACGCCTTCTTCGCCATGTGAGGAAGGAGCAGAGGCCCCGCAAGATAAAGACGAAGCGTCTCTTTCACGATCACCTCTAAATATTTCAAGTTGGGGAGATCCGACTCATCTAATACGCGCTCTCTTCTAACTACGATGTCCAGTTCCTCCTGTTCTCTCTTCATCACGTTCGAGCGTTGCAACATGGATGAAATACTCAGAAATCATATTTCTACAGCAGCTCTGCACACAGGCTTCACTGTTTCTCTTCGACTAGCGACTCATCTAACCAGTAGTAGTCTCACTTAACGCATTGAACAATTAACACACATAAATAAAAAATTCAACACTCCTAATCTATGTATGTACAGGAGAGTAACCTCTCAATCCATTTCATATTTCTGGGCACTCTGTGAGGAGATAAGCCCAACCAAGCTCTGATACCATATGAGAAATTGGAAGAGCGTCCATTGCAAATAATTCACACAATAATTGATTGTATTACACACAATAAACAGAGATACATATAGTTGGATTGAGATCTAACTAATTCCAATCTTTGTGAGAGAGGTTGAGAGAATATCTCAACAGCTCAACAAACCCAACCCAATCTACTAACAATTTACTAAAGTAAGATTATTCTAACAAATGTTTGGTCTGAGATTTAAAATGATGAAACTGATGACTATGCAATCCAAAATTATTCTAGCAGCAAGAACAATTGAATTTTGAAACACGTAAGTTTCTGGGAAGGTGTGGGGATTGATAAGGATTAATCCAAGACCTTCTATCTACAAGACCGTGATAAGGATTAATCCAATACCTTCTATGATGAAACATTTCTTGATGTTCTGCAAACTTGATGCTATTCTCCTTGTCATGTTTAGCATTTAACACTTTGCCCAGGGTCAAGTTACTTTCTATGAACCGTCTTAGAGACCAGTGTTTAAAATTTTCACCTTTGTTGCAATCCTAGGCTAGGGTTTATGGTGTAATGGGGAAAGGATTATGGATTACTTCCGAAAATCGTTTATTTTGTTCCATCGTCCAAACATTTAGAGGAGGAAATTGAAATTTTCGCCTGTTTAGGCACTTTCTTCTAAATTGGTTTTGAGTTGTGTTTCGTTCGGTAAAGAAATATGATTACCAGTTACTAGAGGGATGGGGTAATTCTTTCTTTACTGAGATCTCCACTACTGTCGTGAGTTCATTTGCTAAATGTGACATCTTCGAGAAAGCGGGACCTACAGAGGTTAATCTTTATTTTAAATGTCCCCAGTTGTAGTTGACCCTAAATAGATGGAAGGCCTACATGTACTATGTCAAATTAGAAATCCATACACCTAGTTGTTTCCTAATTGATAGACACCTTACTATTGTTTTTCTTGGTCAATATTGTAACTAATACTCTACCACCTAAGATCTTATTAATGAAACTCTAGAATGTGAAAATTGTTATTAGTCCCTGCCTTCACGGTGGAGGGACTAATTGAAATCGATTTGAAAAAAAATTTAATCCTTTCACCTGAATAGATGTACTCATTAGCCTTTTATCCTAAGTGTTTCGGTCAAATATATGCAAACTCTTTATCTCCTCCAATGAAGAGATTAGGGCACTTTATCGCATCCAATCAAGACTTTTTACCTCTTTTTTGGCCTCAGGCTAAGGGGAAAATGGTTGGTTTCAAAGTTAGGAACTTGAAAATATATTGACATTACTTCTCTTGAGATGGATTAATGTTATATTTGATATTAGCATTAGTTTGTGATATTAAATGTTTATGATTTATGTTTCATTCTTTAATGTTTAATGCATGCATGGTAATTGCCAAGTGTTTGAATGATGTTTACAGTTGATGTGACGCCCTCTTCTCTTCCTTTTGTTGTTGTTGAAATAGAAGGAAGTTGTTAAATGCAACAATATCTCTGTTAAAGAGAAACCCTCTTCCTGCATTGTTCAACAACAGTCTCAGCTACGAAGCCTGCTATGCAATCTGATGCAACGATCATCCACAATGGTTCCTTGCTGGTGGAATTGTGGTCACCGCTACCAACTTCTTCCTGCCTAACAATGCTCTACCAAAGAATGTCGGGGGTTGGTGCAATCCTCCCCTCCAGCATTTCAATCTCTCCGAGCTGGTCTTCCAGCATATCGCTAACTACAAGGCGGGCATCGTCCCCGTAATGTACCAGAGGTAATTTTTTTATATGAATTCAGGTTTTTTTACAGAAGTAATAATAGAGTATTAATATTAGTATATCTTCACATATATATATTCATTTATATGTATATATAAAAATATCTATGCCTATATATACAAATCATTAATAGCTTGTTGCTCGTTGCTGATTTTTTACGAAAGTGTAGAAGTTTCAATGCTTGTAATGTGCCAAATAAAGTAATATAAATTGAAACTAGCATTTTCCAAAGATTGGAAAACATAATAGATCAGATCCATGTTAATACGAATCTATGTTAGTTGAATGTTTAATGGGTTATTCCCTTATTTATAAATACTTCTTCTGCTTTGGAATGTGCAGGGTACCCTGCCACAGATCGAGCGCAATTCGGTTCACCATGAACAGGCACTCGTTCTTGAATCTAGTCCCCATCACTAACGTGGGAGGAGTAGGGGACGTCCACACGGTTTAGATAAAGGGCTCCAACACCGGCTAGAAAGCATACCAGCTTATTATAAGTATAAATAGGCAGACACCCGTTACAGATATCTTCTCCCTGTATTTATCTATATGTAAGTACCGATCCATCCCATTACGACTCAGTGGGAACCCGTTCTGCCATCGCCCATTCAATTGTAGTTGCGCTATTGTTAGTTCCTGCACCAAAAATTTCCTGCAACAAACAAGGAATTAAACATACAAAATCATGTTTAGCTAGATGAATTCGGAAGGGTGCATCATGCATTTTTATATCTCAATTACATATCTTTTATCTCTTAATTCGATATCAAGTTGCAGCTAGAAATTAGATATCAATCGGAGGGGAGGAAATGCTTTTTTCTCTATCAATAACATGGTCAGACCATCACCCCTTTGATAAATTGAGAAGCAAGAAATGCAGAGAGAAAGATAGAACAAAGAATAGTATATTCAAATGGATGAAGAAGAGTACAAAAATGAAGTTCTGAAGAGATTTCAATGCAATGGGAGATAGTTGAGCTAAATAGGCTCAAGCAAGAAAAAAATAGAAAGTACAGCTGTCCAGTACAGCTGGCAGTGTACAGTCAGACTATTGAGGTTACATTATATTTAACACTCCCTCTTAAACTCAATTGTTACAATCATCGGCATTGACTATGCCTAAGTGTTATCTCTGAAAATCAAAAACTGACTTTCCTAGTGGCTTTGTAAAGATATCAGCAAGATGATCTCGAGAACCACAGAATTTTAGTACAAAATCACCATTATTGACTAGCTCGCGTATGAAATGAAAATGAGTGTCAATGTGTTTTCTCTTCTTGTGAAACACATGATTCTTAGATAAAGCAATTGTTGAAGTATTGTCACAGAAAATATGATTTGGATCCTTTTCTATATGTGACATATCTTTTAATATTCTTCTCAGCCACACAACTTGACAAGAAGCTGAGGTAGCAGCGACATACTCTACCTCTACAGAAGATATTGAAACAATTGGTTGCTTCTTCGATGCCCATGAGACGAGGTTTGTGCCCAGTTGAAAAGCATGTCCAGATGTGATTTTCCTGTCATCTAGGTTGCCTGCAAAATCACTGTCTGTGTAACCAAAAAGTTGATTACTATTAGATTTAGTGTACCATAAACCGAAATTGAGTGTTCCTGCAACATATCTCAAAATTCGTTTTGCCATTTTCCAATGAGAATCTTTGGGTGATTCCATGAATCTGGAAACAAGGCTGGCTGCATACATAATGTCAGGCCTAGTTGCTATAAGATACAACAAACTGCCTACTAAACTTGTGTACAGGGTAGAGTCCACTGTAGGACCTTCATCATTCTTGCTCAATTTTGTGCGTAGTGGTATGGGGGTTTCTGTTGGATTGCATCCTTCCATGCGAAATATTTTGAGGATGTCTGCTGCATACTTTTGCTGACAGACAAAAATTCCTTTGGTTGATTGATGAACCTCAATCCCTAAAAAATATTTCATTATGCCAAGATCTGTCATCTCAAACTCAGATTGCATGGCATGTTTAAAATCTATTAACTCAAGATTTTCTGTATAGATCATGTCATCAACATATAAACATACAATCAAAATTTTACCGTGCTAATCTGTTTTGGTGTAAAGAGTTGTCTCATTTTGGCTTTTGCTGAAACCACTTTTGATCAGATAAGTGTCAATTCTGCTGTACCAAGCTCTTGGGGCTTGCTTTAAGCCATACAAGGCTTTCTTCAATCGATATACTTTGGCTGGGTGCTCTTGGACTTCAAATCCAGGTGGTTGATTGACATAAACTTCTTCTTCTAAAAAACCATTCAGGAATGCTGAATTGACATCCATTTGGTATAATTTCCATTTGTGTTGTGTTGTGATGGCCAATAGAGTCCTTACAGTCTCTAATCTTGCTACTGGAGCAAAAGTTTCACCATAATCAGTACCTGGTTGTTGTGAGAATCCTTTGGAAATAACTCTTGCCTTGTGTTTTTCAATATGCCCTTTTTCATTGAGTTTAGTTTTGTAAACCCACTTGACACCAATACTCTTCTTATGTCTTGGAAAATCAACAAGATCCCATGTTTTGTTCTTCTCAATGGAGTCAATTTCTTGGTTCATGGCTTGAACCCAATGTGGATCCTTAGTTGCTTCCTTAAAGGTTGTAGGTTGACATGACATTAAAGAAAAAAGATTATGTTGTTCAAAGTCATCCAACTGCTGATGGATTTCTCTCAAACTTCGAGTTCTCTGATTTTGTGATTCAGAGAATGATTCTTTGCTGGAAGTTGAGTTATCCTGAGAATTTTCAGGTTGTCTTTGTACTTGGAATCTTGGAATAATATTTTGAGGTATTTTTTGTTCTGAATTTTCTGTGTTTTCAGAACTTGGTAGCAATGGATGTTAACGGTCCATCTGCTGATTTTTTGAATCATTCCAGAATTGGTTTTCCAGAAATTTTACATCTCTGCTGAGAATTAATTTCTTGGTGATTGGATTGTAAATCCTGTAAGCTTTAGATGTTTCACTATATCTAGTGAAAATACATTTCTCACTTCTGTCATCGAGTTTCTTCCTTAATTTGGAAGGTATGTGAGCATATGCTATGCATCCAAATGTTCTTAGATGTGCTACATTGAGCTTTGTCCCACTCCATGCTTCTAGGGGAACTTTCATATTTAGGCGTGTGGTTGGAGATCTATTCAAGAGATAAACTGAGCATGCTATTGCTTCAGCCCAAAAAGTATTTGACAAACTTTTCTCTTTGAGAAGTGTTCTTGCCATATTCATTATTGTTTGATTTTTCCTTTCAGCCACTCCATTCTGTTGTGGAGTATATCTGGCTATTGTTTGCATGACGATGCCTTGAGATTTGTAGAAATTTGCAAATTCTCTGGAGTTGTATTCTCCTCCTCCATCTGATTTGAGTGCTTTGATATATTTTCTACTCTGATTTTCAGCTTCTGCCTTGAATTCTTTGAATTTTGTAAAAGTTTCAGACTTGTGTCTAAGAAAATAGATCCATATTTTTCTACTGAATTCATCAATAAACGTTAGAATGTAAAAACTACCACCTATTGACTCTGTTTGCATTGGTCCACATAGGTCAATGTGAACAAGTTCAAGATGTTGTTTGGCTTGATTTGATGACTGTGGAAAACTAGTTCTCTTATGTTTTCCAAGTATGCATGACTCACAGGGGGGAATTTGCTCTTTAAAGATAGGTAGACCTTTGACCATGGAGTTCTTCTGAAGAAGACTCAGACTCTCAAATGGTAGATGTCCAAATCTTGTATGCCAAACCATTGTTTCATTCAGGGTAGATGCACTCTGTGCATATGGTTGACTAAGATTTGGAGTTTTGAGGGTAAGGAGAAACATCTTATTTGGAGTCATATGGATTTCAGAAATCAACTTTCTGTTGGGGTATCTGTCATATATTTTGCAAGATGCTCCCTCAAAATGTACCTTATAGCCATGTTCAATGAGTTGTCCTACACTTAGCAAATTATGTTTCAGATCTGGTACATCATAGACATTGTTTATGTCTTTCTTTACATTCTGTTTAGTAAGAATAGGAACAATTCCTTTTCCTTGAACTTTGAATAAGTAATCATTTCCAAGTGTAATATCAGATGAGATTGAAGAATCAATGCATGAAAGTAAATCTTTGTTACCTGTCATGTAATTGCTGCATCCACTATCCAACAACTAGAGATCTTTAGGTTGTTCTTAAGTCTTGTGGCATGAGAGAAACGTACCTCTTGAGGTGTCTCTCGTATGATTTGACACATGTGCTCTGCCTGAGAGCTGATCTACTTGCTTCTTCCTGCATTCAGATTCATAGTGCCCATACTTTTTGCACTAATAGCATTGTATTCTTGATTTCTCATTTGATCTTCTCCGTCTGACTCTTTGAGGCTGGAAATTCTGATGTTGATTTTGTTGTTGTTGTCTTTGACCTTGGAAATTTTGATTTGGATATTGTTGTTTGTTACCTCCACTAGAATGAGAGTTATTTTGATTGCTCCCTCTTCCTTGGTAACCTCTTCTTCTTCCTCTGCCTCTCTCTTTGATCAAGGAGAATTGAGTTTTGAAAGCATTTGAGATTGACTCGTCTGTGAGATGTAGTCTAGTCTCATGTGTCACTAGAGAACCAATTAATTCTTCTGTTGAAAATCTTGATAGATCCTTGGATTCAAGGATGGTTGTTACAACCATTTCGAATTTCTTGGGTAAACTTCTGAGAATTTTCTCAACAATGCGTTGATCAGTGATTTCTTCGCCAGTCAACCTGATCTAGTTCACAATTCCCATGACTCTGGTCATGAACTGATCCACATTTTCGGACTCTGTCATCCTTAGAGTCTCGAATTGAATCTTCAAGGTCTGTAGTTTAACTATTTTGACCTTGTCATTTCCTTGATAGGAAGATTTAAGAATGTCCCAGGCCTATTTTGAAGTACCAGCGCCTATAATTTTTGAGAAAATCGAATCATCCACAGAATTCTGAATCCAGAATTTCGCTTTATTTTCTCTGTTTCTTTGAGTTGCCTGAGCAATTCGCTGTGGATTTGTCATGGCAGCAAGGGCTGCTGGATCTGGTTCCACATATCCAAGATCCACTGGTTCCCAACACTCTTGTTCTTGCAAGAATGATCTCATCCGATAAGACCAAAACTCATAATTCTTTCCCAGAAGAATCGGACCCTGAGTTGGTCCTAAATTGCTAGATGACATATTTTTTTTGAAAAAAAATCTTAGAAGAAAAAAAATAGAGTGAAATTTCGTATTTACCTCCGATCGGCAAAATGTCGATTTGCCGATGGTTGGAGGGAGATTATCGGGCTTGAATTGGCCCTTAGTCTCATTGCAATGTGACCACGCGCCTTACTTTTAAAGCGCTACGGGCTTTTCCCGTTTCTTTTTTCTTCAAATCGCCGAAATGCGAAAAATTGCCTTTGGACAATTCAACGGTCTAGATCTTGTCGAAATATCACGAATCGAGACTTCATGAACCCTGATGTCGAGCTCTTTTGTCTCCGCGATTCCCCGATCTTTGATGTTGCGATGGCGTATTCCTTTCGGGACTTTTCCCTATTTCTTCGATCTGCGCCACACGTCCTCCTATGATGGACGGTCTTGATCCCTTTTGGCGATATCGAGACTTCAAATGCACCAGACGTCTCGTCGTGAAGATCCGCGATTTTCCAAATCCCGTAATGCTGTTGGACTTGATTCCTGCCACGTGTCCCAACCGATGGACAGTCCTGGTTGTTTCGCGATTTTGCGACTTGCGAATCCAAGTTTCTCTGACGACTTAGAACCTCGGTTGCCGAAACGTCGATGGTTTCCTTGATGTTCGACGCATGTCCAACCAAATCGACGGCTGCGATCTTATTTCTTTTTTGTGTATCGCGATTTCGCGAGTTGCAAAGTCTTGTTGCGATGGTCTTTCAAAGATGCGAACTCCAATATGTCGATTTGACAACACTTGGATTTGCTACCACTTGTCCTCTGAGATGGATGGATCACAAGTCCTCTCGGGATTTTTGTGATATAGTGTATCGCAGTTTTTGGAGTGCAATCACCTTTGCGCGTCCAACTCCTGATTACTGATTTTGCGATGGGATAAGATCGATGAATCACGATCTTTCACGATCGAACGGTCCAGAATGACTTGTGATTTCGCGATTTGCGAATTGTCACGACAGAGTTCTGACCTTTACACCTGCGAGTTAGTGAAACATAGAGATCTCTCCATGTGTCTCTTGTTGAATGGTCCAGATGATGTCGTGACTTCACAAGTAAAAAATTTCTCTTGTGCGTTCCAGAGGACTAAACCTCGTGCACCTTCTCACTGATCCAACGGCTGTCGGTCCTCTACGAAAGATCCAACAGCTGAAATTTTTTCTCCTTTTCTCGCTATCCTCGTCCCTTCTGAACTAGTTTCCCACTTCGGATCCGTTCTCAGGAAAAATCTTACGGCCTTAATGGTTGTTCTTTTCACCTGAGACGCGTTGTTTACTCCTGTGGAAGAAAGATTCGTGAATCTTTCAAAGATTTGAAAGAATTTCACGAGTTCTTTGTTCTCTGCCGCAATCTTTGACAAATGTGAGCGATTTCTTAAAAACTTTACTCAATTTTTCCTTCTGCAGGAATCTATAATCAATTTGAAGGAGTTCTTCAAGTTTTTTAATCGTTCTTCCATTCTGCAGCTCTTCTTCGTGAATCTTGATGATTCTTGAAAAAATTACAAGGATCTTTACTGTTTCTTCTTATGCACTCTCTTATTCCTTCTCGTGCTTCTACTCCTTGAAAATTTTGAGCATAGTACGCTCTGTGACCTCGCATGAGCTTCTTACGACGATCTTTTGAATGCAAGACGGACTGCTTCCTCGTGGAAGTTTCTTGCGAGGATCTTTCGAGAGTATGACGAACGGCTCTCCAAACCTTGTGAAAGAGTCTGTGTTGCGTGCTCTCAAGATCCGTGAGGCTCTGCGATGTGAGCATCGTGTTGCTCTCCAGCCTGTGTGAAGAGGCTTACTGTTGAAGCTTTGATACCATGATAAATTGAGAAGCAAGAAATGCAGAGAGAAAGATAGAACAGAGAACAGTATATTCAAATGTATGAAGAAGAGTACAAAAACGAAGTTCTGAAGAGATTTGAATGCAATGGGAGATAGTTGAGCTAAATAGGCTCAAGCAAGACAAAAATAGAAAATACAGCTGTCCAGTACAGCTGGCAGTGTACAGTGAGACTGTTGAGGTTACATTATATTTAACACCCTTTTACTATTTGCATCCAACGTCTCTAAGAGTTAATGCTAGAACAACAGTTTTTACAGATTAATTCGCTTTTTTAGTATTACTAAATACTTTTCTCGACTTGTATAAGAGTAACATGAGATAAGGAGAGACTTACAATTTTGATACTTTAATAATGACAATGCAGATTCTGTGTCTGAAATTTGCATTGTAAATGTATGCCTAATGTTTATAATAGAAATGCAGGCTAGAATTCCTCTAATGTGTATTAAACCGCGTTCTAATCCTCTCATATCTCACTGTAGAGATCACGTCTGCCTCCTTGTCTTCCGATTCCATTGTGGCATATATTTTCGTCAATTATTCCGCATAAATCGACTCCTTCTGCTGGACAACTACTGGATTATTCTTCTAGTTGTCTTTCCTGACCTTTCCCTGGAGCATGCCTAAGCCTCCTCCATGCAGATCATGATCAGAAAATATACAAACCACCCAAGGGATCCATGGCAGCGGTTCCATGTGGAAGAGGGAATGTTACGTGTTGAATTTTTGAACTATGGTAAGGACACCTGTTCATTAATATATATTTTATTATTATAAAACTATGATAATAACACTTTATTATTCTTATAACACTACGATAGATAATACTTTTTTACAAGAATAAAGCATATTTATGCAACTAGAGTTATGTGAATTATTTATGATTTATACAGTGCAGGGAAAATCTTATTCTACCCAGCAATAGGCAAGATCTGTCACTGATAATAGTCCTCAAATTCGTGACTGAACATGTCACCTGATAAACAAATATTTCAATAGGAGAAAATATTGTGTTTGAGAGGGTGTATACTTTCAAGTAGGTATTTAGTTTAGCTTCAGTTGATATGACAGGACCATAAATGCACAGAACCACTCCTCATTATGTCGAGAGCCCGCTACGCAGCTTGCCACTGGCATTTTAATAAATGTAATTCTACTAATATAACAACCTTTTCACTGAATTGGTTTATTATTATTATTTTTAGTGATAACTGACTGTTTTACTAAAAGCAAATAGATGTTTCTTAAAGTTGTTCGAGAATCGAAATCTTCTTTTCTGTATTTTCCTGGGTTTGCAAATGGGCAGAACTATCTACTTGTGAAGCTTATCGTACTCTAGCGTTATCTCACTGCACTTAGAACCAACACAAAAAGAAGCCAATCTATTTTCATTAAAGTGCAGTACATATCCATCCTTATAGTGTCTAATTGGGCCACTTGAAACTCGCAGTTCTGATCGTCTAACCTGATCTCATAATGATTTCAAAGTAAACGTGAATTTAAAGTAGGCGTGAAAAAATCCCTAAAATTTGCAAGGAGATACTTTATTGTATGGCCAAAAGTTAGTTAGTTATTTCCATTAATAATTTAAGTAACTGAGATAAGTATCATATAATCTCTTAGTCTTATGTTAGTATTTACTTTCCTCTTATCACTCTTCCATGTGTCAAAATAACTGAATGCATGAGATAACTACCTCTTCTATAAAAGATCATGGTATAATCAAGAAAAAATTATAAGAATCTTGTGATCTTGTAGCAACATTACAATGAAAATTTTGATTTACCTTTTTGACTACGTCCTCAACACATAGTAGCATATTTGAAGAGTTAGATACCATGAGTTTTCAAAGATCAACAAAGCTCTACTATATAGCATAGCAAGCTTGATTTTCCTAAGCCAACTAAGCGGCGAATTACTGCATAAGCAACCACTGATGCTAAAGAGAGGATAGTAAATAACATTAGCGGAAGCGTTTCAGCTTTATATATAGTATAGCGTGCTTGCTTTGCAAGATGAGGCCAGGAAAGCATTTATAGATAGATGCCCCAAACCCAAATCTTTTTTAAATGAAGCTTTATGGAATATTCTCTCTCTATTGAAATGATTTAGTTAGTAATAAGGGCATGCATCTTAAAAAATACGCAAGCTCTTTCTTTACCACATGTTTAGGCATATCCCTCCCTATCTCTTCTCTCTCGGCAGGCAAAAGATCAAAGTTCTACCTACTCTTTTTGAATAAACCTTCTGCACACTTGTTGGCTTGGTGGGTTCAGTAGTAAGCTATATAGCTCCTTTTAAAGAGCCTTATTTCCGAGAAGAAGACTGAAGAGGACAAAAATCCGAGAAGAACCCTGAAGCTGAAAAAAAGATGGCCAGAAAGAAGCTTGTTAAACAAAAGGCGTCCCAAAAAAAGGCCACACAAATAAAACCTAACTAATCTACTATTCTCATCAAGTAATATGTTCTCATGCTTTCACAAACACTTAGAATAAATAGCTTGTCCATGTGAACACTCATTGTTTTCCAATAAAAAATGATACATATAGATCTACAAGATCAACTCAACAACGTTAAACACTTCAATCTGATCACACTGTATCATCAGGAATACAGATTTTGACACGTGCTTCCACTTTCTTTGGCACATGCTTCCACTTTCTTTGGCAGGGACTTGTTGCTTCAACTTGTTTTTCTTTCCTTTACACTAACAATAATTTAAGATATGGAATTTTTGTTAGATATTATTTCCTCATGACTCTCCACACGGCCTCAACACAACATACAATTTAACTCTTGTGTAAACTAAAAGAAGAAATTAACAGAATTTTGAAAACACTATCAGTAGTCAGTGTTTTTTCTCCAACTGCTCATGCCTGTGTTTCTATTGAAACATGTCCTTTGACTGGATGTTTGTGAATAATTATATTATATTGGTTGTAAAATAATTATTAGTTGGTGTTTATTTTTACATCATGACTAAAAATAGGAAGAAAAATTGTATATTATATAATTCCTTAATTCTTATAATTTAGCACACTCGATTTCAATATTGTAATGAACTTACTCTTGGACACAAATTAATTTCAATTTATATGAAATTTGTATTAAAACAATCGGATCTCATTGATGACAAATTATTGATAAAATTATTTTTTAATACAATTATTGTTAATTATTGCTCGAGGTTAATAACTCTGGAACTTATGATGATGCTAGTAATTGATACACCCTTTAGTTCCACCCATGGTATAACTTTAGAGGGTTTTCTTGGATTCTGGTGTGAAACATTTAGGGTCTAGTCGACATTTTACTTTCACACCATCTTACTTAAGAACCTTAAATAAGGTAGATAGTAAAATATACGAGTGTTATACTTTAAATTGAATGAAATTTATAAGTAATCCTTGTCTTCAATTTATTGTTAATTCCTCTAACATGAATATTGTTATCCTTACCAACTTGGTATAATCAAATCTTAATGATATAAATGTTAGTTAGAACAAATCATTCACTAAGTTTGTAATCAAATCGTATGATGATGTTGTTGTGGGATTAATCAATAATGGTAAATAAGAATGAGTCATTACATTGTCATTATTTTTGGTTATTGTCTATGCCTATATATGTTTTTGAAAGAATAATTATTTTACTTATAATTATATATATAAAAAAAACAGTCGAGTAAAAGTTTTTTCAGGTATTTTATATAAATCACCTTAATAAATGTTCAATATATTAAGGGTGTTACAAATGGTATTAGAGCGATTTTAGCTCTACGACAAGGGACTTGTTGCCCCTTCCTCTGTGTTAAATAAATGATTAAATATGTATCAATAGTAAATTTTGAAATTGTCCATGTAGGTTATCATGGTTAAAGGATGCAGCGGAAGCAAACGTCGTTGTGCGAGAGGAATATGTAGGGCTCTTCTAGATGTATCCATGCCATAGATATCAAACCCTTAGGGAGATGAGCATACCATTGAGCAGGACCAGGTTGATGTGGGAGATGTTGTAGGTATGATGAGATCCTTCTAGAAGATGTCACAGGCATTAATCCGTTGTCTTGATCGGGATGAGGGAAGAACCTTGTGCCCAATGAGGGTTCAGATCACACTCCAACAGGTAGTAATAGAATACACAAAGAACTCGAAAAGGTAAAATTTCCTAAGGTCTGGGGTGCCACGAACGGCTTAGTAACCAAGGCATGGGTGGAGAACATGACGATGTGTTTCACACTTTGTGATTACACCTCCAACATGAAAGTTCACATGGTGGTATTTCAAATGAAAGGGACTGCTCTACTTTGGTGGAAGACACTCCTACCTCAACTAAAAATGGTCATTGAAGATGTTTCATGGGAATTGTTTAAGTAACAATTCCAGGAAAGGTACTTGTTGGATGAATTGATTGCGCACTAGATTAATGAATTCAACACTTTATGACAGGGTAGTCATACAGTAATAGATTATGAGTATAGTTTCATGGAGCTACTTATCTATGCTCCACATTTGAGGGCGAATAAGTTAAAGGTCAACTATTTTTTATTTTTCCTAACTTCAACATTCATGCAAAGGTCGAGATCTTGATGCCCTAGAGTTTGCACGATGCAGTTCAGAAGGCCCTCATTGATGAGGAAGATTTGAATAGTGGGCATAAGAGTAGGACTCCTTCTTGATAGAATGGACAAGTGACACTTGGAGTGCATTGACATTAGAGACGAGCTAGACAGACTTTTGGGCATCGAGATTGTTGTCACAGGGGAAGACCCAGGGTTTAACGCTTAACAACAGACCAAAAAAACCCCAACTACCGGCCCTTTCGACAACACCTATAAAGAAGGCGAGGTCTCACCCAAGGTAGGAATAGGGGGGGTTACAAGACGCAGGTGTTTGTAACCCAGACGGGACACAAATATGTGATAATAAAATTTGTAGAGTACTCTATTAACACTTAGGATTAACATGCATTATTTCTTCATTTTAATTAACATCGCAGGACTTAGTCAAAGATAAATCGACGCAGTAATAGTGAATGATCATATAACCTGAGCACTTAGAACTTCACATTATAATTTAGACCTATCATCCCTTCATCCTTAACACAAGTAAAGCATTAAGCAACATATTTATCTATCATACATGATAATCAAGGCACTAAGCAAATAAATAACATAAATAATACAACACAACGCACACCAAAGACAAAAGATATACGTAGTTCACCCAAGTGTGGGGCTACATCCACCAACCGCTTCACCTTCTTTATTATTTTTCAATCTCTTACATTCAGTTACTCCTATGCATTAAGCCACGGAGTTGAGCTTCGCACCAGACATGAAATTTATGCACTGAGCACCAGATCCTCCTTCTAAAACGAGGTCAAGGCACTAAGCCAACTTCTCTATTGAGCACAGAGCCTTAAAAAATACACATAACCTTTTACAAAGTCAATCAAACTACTTTGAATTAGCCACTACCCACTACTCTTCTACAATACATTCTTACTTATTTATACTTTCTCAATCCCTTACAATAAGGCCTAATAATTAGTAAACCCCATGGGCCAACATCCCATAAACTATAAAAAAACACCTAAAGAACGTCTTACTAGGTCCACATAGCCTGCAAAACAAGTTACATCTGTGATCTCAGCTCCGCCTAGGTGCTCCATCTTTGACCAACCTGTCGAAGTCCAAAAGTGGTCCAAACCTGACCAAGGTTTTCTCAAAACTTGGTCAAGGACCAACAGGCCCCCAACACTCACCTATGACTCGTCCCAAGTCACTCAAGTCTGGGTAATGTTCCTTTGAAGGCCTCGAGATTAACTCAAGCTTCCTCGACTTGCTACTTTGCCTAAGCCTCCTGCTTAGTGAGCTACGGGATCATCTGCTCTGTAACACCCTTCCAGGCATTGTTCTACTGATGCAACCAATTGGTCCAATTGTGAGCCCTATCCATCAATCTCTTGGAACATCTGGCAGGATACCTCCTACACAGGTTGTAGCTTCTGTGTGACTTCCATTACCCTGCCTTGGAGGGCAGTGATCTATTGTTTCACTTCACGTTTCTATGGGGATCTCTTCATTCTTTCAACTGCGGTGAGCAGCTTGATCTGTGCCTGTACTCACAATGCCTGCTATTGTGCCTCCTATAACCGTGCTTCCAAATTCCTTAGCGTTGGATCCTCTGCGAGGTGTTCATATGTATGTGTGCTTTTATCACTCAACTATTTGCATTCTAAGGATTGTGCTCTAATTATTACAATTTTGTTCTCAGTGGTCTCCTCCCTCTGGTCACGCACCTCTTGCGGGGAGCTCGGTACTTCATGGGCCTCCAATTCTATTATCCTTGCTTGAAGCGGTTGGATGTTCTCAACGAGCTTCACCACTTGAGCCTCGACTGACTCCTTTTCCTCCTATGCAAAGCCTGGCACAAAATGACATGCTTTACTCACTACCTCTTTTATTGCGGCCCATTCTGCAAGAAACTACTCCTTTTCTCTTTATAGTTGGTTTTTTTCTCCTGGAGCATCACCTGAAACTCTTCTCTCTCACTTTTGTAGGCAGATACACTATACCTCACTACTTGTAATTGTTCTAAGGATTCATATTTCTCTTGTTTCAAGGCTTTTGTAGCCTTCTCCTTCTCTTCCTAGATTCTCTGAAGTCGAGCTTCTGTCACATCTGCAATTCTTCTCAATTAGGCTAGTTCGTCGCCCAATTATGTAATCTATGGTGAGGAAGGCGCAGTAAGTACTGTGCAGAACAAACAAATATCTTGTTGTACTTCCTTGAATTCCTTCTCAATCCTTCCATATAGGTCTTCCTACTTCGCTACGTATCTCTATAAGATGTCCTCAGAAGCATCTTCCATAGCTCCACGGACAAAATTGATATCATCCTCTATGAGTTTTGCTTCTAACTGGGGCTTATTAGCATGGATATTCTTCCTTACTGAGGATTTATTTGGAGAAGAAATCCTCTTATGCGGTGTTACATTTCTAGTAGGGGGATCTTCTGGGGGTGTAGCTTTTCCTCCTCCTTCCTCATCCCCTCCTCCTTGTCTATCTACTTGATCTCCTCCTCTTCCTAGCGAGCGAGATCCATTTTCTTGAGAGGAATTTTCCTCCTCATTGGTCTCTATACCTTGGGCTTATTCCTACTTCTTATTCTTCTTCGTGCCACTGTACTGTCCGACATGCTCAACTCGGGTGACCTTGGGGATTCCTAAGGTGTCAGTGTCAAAGATTTCTGCATTAGCAACAGGTGCCAAAAATTCCTTTCAACACTCCTTTTTAATCTACTCCATGTATTCATCTATTATCTTGTAGTACGATTGTAACTCTTCCTTGTAACACAGTGATATAGAGGAAATGTGGATCTACGTAGAACTTTTCTATAGGTCTGTACTGGTGCAGGGTGCGTGGTGTCATGCATGGAAATAACTCGATGACAACCTTCAATTGATGATAATATAAATGAAATACATTGTTCGACTGTCGGTGCTTCATCATGTCATTGGTTTACCACAAGGTGGAAGAACTAGCGATCAAATGCTCCTATGGATTGATCTCCAAAAAGGTGGCTCCTTCAGGCATTTTCCAAGCTACAAATGCAATCAAAATGATCAGCCAGCTGAAGTGAAATTCATATCCCAAATCCTGGGCTTCATGACAATCTTTATTTTGTTCATTGATGAGGTAACTCATCCAATTCATTTGCATGCCCTCCACACATTTTCCTGCAAGGTCCACCACAAACGCGATGACCTGTGTGGGGTGGTTCTTCCTTACAAGCTTTCCAACTATAAGTTGGCAAGAGAGGCGCACTGTGCCATCTTGTATAGAAGCTACCTTGTAACCTCACTTTACTTTTTTGACTTTGATGTAATATTCCTTGATGGGTTGTGCCAGGGAGTGATCTAAGGCCTTCCCTCGATAAAACTATTGAGGGTTAGGTCCCTTCATGCTTAAGCCTATAATCTAGTGGATCAACGTCAGATCCACAGTACTCCTTGGTCGAGCCACAAGTATCCTCCATGATAGAGTGACAAGACAATTTTAACACAAGCGTTAACCTCCTAGTGATGTCTGAAATGGATAATCTTCATCACATTTAGCATAGTGGACTGCACCAGCCCCTTAATCCATGGTTAGGAGATGAGGCGAGGCTTCTTCCGAGTTGACTTTGTCAAGTAGCGATGGGGCTCTAACATTGCATAGTTCTTCCTGTTGCCTAGATTGAAGTCGATGTTCTTCAACAATGGGATTTGTCCTAACTGATTCCCGACTACGTGTATTCCCTTCATAATTTATGCGGTGAACAGAGTGTACTCATAATCTCGTGGGATGTTGTCACACTTAATTATTCCAACCAAAGGTGGAATGTACTTAGGTAGGGTTGATGGGATCTGCTTCACATTAGCCAGATCATCGTGATTCTTACCTCGTTGCTTAGTTGGAGGGTTAACACAGCTAGAACGACGTCCAGTCGAAGGGGAAGCCTGCAATCCCCTAGTCGATGAATCTTGGACACCTTCAGATAATGGTCTGTTGACCATTAGATTCTTGAGTGCCTCCTCTAAAAACTTCTCTAATTCACTAGGTTTGCCCGACATTCTCACTTATAAACAAATAGGTCGGGATAGACAAATGGACAGGAGGGGTATAAAAATGAGTGGCGAGGTCTAGCTTAAGATAACACAACTCAATACTTAGGAAATTCTCTATTAGCTCAGTTAATCATGGGTAGAAAAAAGTGGTCCCAGTGCAACAACCCACAAGTTAAATAAGTGCAGCCTCCTAACAGATTCTTCCAATGGCTAGGAATGCTTCCATCAATGTCAATATGTTTGTTATGGCCTAGTCTCAACATCCAAAAGCATTATGTCAGCCCATAAATGTGTTTTATAACCATTTTGGAGTGTTGTTCTAACGGGCGGGGCACCTCCAACGGTCATATAGCTTTGCCATGGTGAAGTCCCATTTTGCGTGGTGCTGTTTTTCCAATGAGGCTGAAATCCTGGGAACCTTCCTCCTGCGAGGTTCCAGTCTGCAAAGTCTTCCATCTAGTCTTTGTAGCTTCTTGCAGCTTTTCCAACTTAGCTTTCTTTTTATTGAGCTCCCCTTCCTTGTTTCTTGTGATCTGAGTCTCTCTAATTGTTTCTGGAATCTTCTTTCCATTCTTATTCTTATCTTCCTTTAGTGTAGTGGCTTCGCACTATTGAGGTGTCATCAAAGAGTCTGAAGTTAATATCCCTTCTCTTAATACTTCCTGGGTGGATATACTTCTTTCTTTTATAGATAGGTTCTTCAAGCCTTCTTGCATTCTTTCAAACTTGACAACTAATTATCTTGCCTTCTGTCCCTCCTACATTGTTACCTTGTTCTGTTGGTTCGACGTCTTGTTCTTCTATTAGTCGATCTATTTTTCTATCTATGAAATCCCTTAGTTCTTGTTTTTTCTTTTTTGTGGTCTCAATCCAAGTCTTACCTAGCAAAAGTGGGAAAGGGGCGTTGTCCCCAACAAACTTAATGACTTCAAATTCCTCTCCATTCAATGTTTCATGAAAAATAATATGTACATTAGTAACTCTCCCAAATAAGTTTATCATATTACCCTTAAACAAGCCTATCCTTCCCAATGAAGGTATCACGACAAGCTTTCCCAAAATTTCCCAAGTGTCTTTTGTCATAATATTCACTTGTGTTTCCTCATCCACGACACAGTGTATGTCAAAGTCTTCTATTCTTGCATTTATGCATTGTTTTACTTTTAGGATCTCTGGTAAACTGACATCTTTGTGAACAACCATCATTTCGTTCAACTGTACTAATGTACTTTGAACTTCCTCT
>JASDQU010107628.1:25718-36753 GCA_032191745.1 Picea mariana
AAACAAGTGAGATCTGTGATCTCAGCTATGCCTAGGTGCTCCATCTTTGACCATCCTGTCGAAGTCCAAAAGTGGTCCAAACCTAACCAAGGTTTCTTCAAAACTTGGTTGAGGAATAAACAGACCCCCAACACTCACCTATGGCTCATACCAAGTCACTCAAGTCTGGGTAATGTTGCTTCAAAGGCCTCGAGATTAACTCGAGCTTTCTCGACTAGCTACTTTTCTTCAGCCTCCTGCTTAGTGAGCTATGGGATCGTCTGCTCTGTAATAGGACCTTCCAAGAATTGTTCTACTGATGCAACCACTTGGTCCAATTGTGAGCCTTGTCCATCAATCTCTTCGAACATCTAGTAGGCTACCTCCTACACAGGTTGTAGCTTCTGTGTGACTTCCATTACCCTGCCTTGGAGGGTAGTGCTCTGTTGTTGCACTGCACATATCTCCTGGGATCTCTTCATTCTTTCAACTGTGGTGAGCAGCTTCATCTACTCCTATACTCACAATGCATGTTGTTGTGCCTCCTATAATCATGCTTCCAAATTCCTTAGCTTTGGATTCTCTGCAAGGAATTCATATGTATGTGTTCTTTTATCACTCAGTTATTTTCATTCTAAGGACAGGGCTCTAATTCTTACAATTGTGTTCTTAGCGGTCTCCTCCCTCTGGTCACACACCTCCTGAGGGGAGCTCGGTATTTCTTGGGCCTCCAATTCTATTATCCTTGCTTGAAGCTGCTGGATGTTCTCAATGAGCTTCACCACTTGAGCCTCGACCGACTCCTTTTCCTCCTGTGCAAAGCCTGGTACTGAATGCCATGCTTTACTCACTACCTCTTTTATTGTGGCCCATTCTGCAAGCAACTTCTCCTTTTCTCTTTATAGCTGGGTTTTTTCTCCTGGAGCATCGCCTACAACTCTTCTCTCTCACTTTTGTAGGTAGATACACTGTACCTCACTACTTGTAATTGTTATAAGGATTCATATTTCTCTTGTTTCAAGGCATCTGTAGCCTTCTCCTTCTCTTCCTAGATTCTTTGAAGTGGAGCTTCTGTCACATCTACAATTCTTCTCAATTGGGCTAGTTCATCCCCTAATTTTGTAATCTGTGGCGTGGAAGGCGCAATAGGTACTGCACAAACCAAATGAATATCTTGTTGTACTTCCTTTAATTCCTTCACAATCCTTCCATATAGGTCTTCCTACTTCGTTATGTATCTCTACAAGATGTCCTCAGAAGCATCTTCCATAGCTCTGTGGACCAAACTGTTATCGTCCTCTGTGAGTGTTTCTTCTAACTGGGGCTTATTAGCACGCATATTCTTCCTTACTGAGGATTTCTTTGGAGAAGACTTCCTCTTCAACGGTGTTACTTTTCCAGTAGGGGGATCTTCCGGGGGTGTTTCTTTTCCTCCTCCTTGTCTATATGCTTGATCTCCTCCTCCTCCTAGAGAGCGAGATCCATTTTCTTGAGAGGCATTTTCCTCCTCATCAGTCTCTATATCATGGGCTTATTCCTACTTCTTCTTCTTCGTGCCACTGGACTATCTGAAATGATCAACTCGGGTGACCATGTGGATTCCTAAGGTGTCAGTGTCAAAGATTTCTGCATCAGGAACAGGTCCCAAAAATTCCTTCCGACACTCCTTTTTAATCTACTCCATGTATTAATATATTATCTTGTAGTATGATTGTAACTCTTCCTTGCAACATAGTGATATAGATGAATGTGGATCTGCATGGAACTTTTCTATTGGTCTGTACTGGTGTAGGGTGCATGGTTTCATGTGCGGAAATGACTCGATGACAACCTCCAATTGCTGATAATATGAATGAAATACAATGTTGGACTGTCGGTGCTTTGTCATGTCGTTGATTTACCACAAGGTGGAAAAACTAGCGATCAAATGCTAGTATGGATTGATTTCCAGAAAGGTGGCTCCTTCAGGCATTTTCCAAGCTACAAATGCGTTCAAAACGATCAGCCAGCTGAAGTGGAATTCATATCCCAAATCTTGGGCTTCATGACAATCTTTCTCTAGTTCATTAATGAGGTAACTTGTCCAGTTCATTTGCATGCCCTGCACACATTTTCCTGCGAGGTCCACCACGAACCCGGTGACTTGTGTGGGGTGATTCTTCCTTACGATATTTCCAACTATGAGTTGGCAAGCGAGGCACACTGCGCCATCTTGTATAGAGCCTACCTTATAACCTCGCTTTCCTTTTTTGACTTTGATGTAAGCTTCCTTGATGGGTTGTGCCAGGGAGTGGTCTGAGGCCTTCCCTCAATAAAACTATTGAGGGTTAGGTCCCTTCATGCTTAAGCCTATAATATGGTGGATCAATGTCATATCTACAGTAATCCTTGGTCAAGCCACAACTATTCTCCATGATAGCATGACAATAGGATTTTAACATAAGAATTAACCTCCTGGTGATGGCCAAAATGGTGAATCTTCATCACATTCAGTACAGTGGACTGCACCAGCCCCTTAATCCATGGCTTGGAGATGAGGCGAGGCTTCTTCCGAGTTGACTTTTTCAAGTAGAGATGGGGCTCTAGCATTGCATAGTTCTTCCTGTCACCTAGATTAAATTCGATGTTCTTCAACAACGAGATCTATCCTAACTGACTCTCGACTACGCGTATTCCCTTCAGAATGTATGCAATGAACATAGTGTACTCATAATCTTGTGGGATGTTGTCGCACTTAATGATGCCAACCAAAGGTGGAATGTAGTCAGGTAGGGTTGACGGTATCTACTTTGCATTAGCTAGATCATCGTGATGCTTACCTCACTACTCAATCGTAGGGTTAACACAGCCAGAACAACGTCTAGGCGAAGGGGAAGCCTATAGTCCCCTAGTCGATGACGCTTGGACACCTTCAGATAATGGTCTATCGGCCATTAGTTTCTTGAGTACCTCCTCAAAAAACTTCTCTAATTCACTAGGTTTGCTTGACATTCTCACTTTTAAACAGACAGGTCAGGATAGACAAATGGACAGGAGGGGTAGAAAATTGAGTGGCGAGGTCTAGCTTCAGATAACACAAATTGACACTTAGGAAATTCTCTATTAGCTCAGTTAATCACGTGTAGCAAAAAGTGGTCCTGGTGCAGCAACCAACAAGTTAAATAAATTGAGCCTCCTAACTGATTCTTCCAACAGCCAGGAATGCTTCCATCAATGTCAATTTGTCCATTATGGTGTGGTCTCAACAACCAAAAGTGGTTCGTTAGCCCTTAAATGTGTTTAATAAACATTTTGGAGCATCGTTCTAACGTTCGGGGTGCCTCCAATGGTCATATAGCTTCTCCATGGCAAAGTCCCATTCTGCATGGCCCTGTTGTTCCAGCGAGGCTCAAATCCTGTGAACCTACCTCATGAAAGGTTCCAGTCTGCAAAGTCTTCCATCTAGTCTCTGTAGTTTCTTGCATCTTTTCCAACTTATCTTTCTTTTTATTGAGCTTCCTTTCCTTCTTTCTTGTGATCTGAGTCTCTCTAACTATTTCTGGAATCCTTTTTCCATTCTTATTCTTATCTTCCTTTAGCGTATTGGCTTTTCACTGTTGAGGTGCCTTCAAAGAGTCTGAAGTTGATATCCCTTCTCTTAATACTTCCTGGGTGGATATACTTATTTCTTGTATAGATAGGTTCTTCAAGCATTCTTTCACTCTTTCAAACTTGACAACTAATTCTCTTGCCTTCTGTCCCTCCTAAATTGTTACTTTGTTCTGTTGCTTCCACGTATCCTCTTGTTCTTCTATTAGTCGGTCTATTTTTCTAGCTATGAAATCCCTTATTTCCTTTTTTTTCTTTTTTGTGGTCTCTTCCTCTGCTTTCCTTCTGATTTTATCTTTCTCAATCCAAGTCTTACCTAGAAAAAGTGGGAAAGGGGCATTGTCCCCAACAAACTTAATGACTTCAAATTCCTCTTCAGTTGATGTTCCATGAACAATAATAGGTACATTAGTAAATCTTCCACATATGTTTATCATATTACCCTTAAACAAGCCTATCCTTCCAAACGAAGGTACCACGACAACCTTTCCCAAAATTACCCAAGCATCTTTTATCATAATATTCACTTGTGTTTCCTCATCCACAACACAATGTATTTCAAAGTCTTCTATTCTTTCATTTATGCACTGTTTTACTTTCAGGATCTCTGGTAAACTGACATCTTTGTGAACAACCATCATTTCATTCAACTGTACTATTGTACTTTGAACTTCCTCTCACCTTTTCTCTTTAAAACATTTTAACATGCTCTTAGTCTCTTGACTTTATTCATAGTTTTATTGTCTTATGTTCATCCTTTCAACTTTAACAATCATCCTTGGACAATCCTCAACCTCATGACCAAAAATCTTAAAGAAAATACAAATAGGACCTACACCAGGGCATTCCTTAGAAATATGTCCTAGTCTTCTGCAATTATAGCACAATGTCAATCCCCTTTTCCTTTTAAATGTTTCCCAACCTCTTCTGTACTGCGCACTAGGATCATAGTGTTGGATCTGCAATCTGCAAAAAACAAATCTAGGTTCCTGCATCCATTTATTAGTCCAAAAATTCTTTCTATGCATAGGAATAAAATATTTTTCTTCATTTCAATTAAATTTACTCAAATCAACTCTTTCTTCCAACTTTTCTCTAGCCTTCAGACTAGGACAAAATCTATTAAACATACTTAAATTCATGCTTTTCAAACAAAAATTCCCACTTGTCTTACTCTTATAAAAGCACAAAGCTTTACCTCTTTTCAGATCTTACCTCTTTCGTTAGATAGGATTTATTTCATAGCAAAGAGATTCGCAACTCAAGTAGAATATTGCGCACTTCGGAAACAAATCTACATATAGAGAGTCTCTTTTCTTTACTCCAGCTCCTAACAATCACAGTTTTAGGTCCTGGCAACAAAACCATTTGTTGGTATAGGGGTAGACCCGAGGTTAAATTCTTAATAGCGCACCAAAAAAACCTCGACTATCAGCCCTTTCGGGAACACTTGAGAAGCAGGTGAGGTCTCACTCGAGGTAGGAACATGGGGGGTTATAGGATGCAAGTGTTTGTAACCAAGCTGGGACACAGATCTGTCATAATAACACTTTGTACAATACTCTATTAACACTTAGGTTTAACATGCATTAGTTCCTTAGTTTAACTAACACCATGGGACTTAGTCAAAGATAAATCAATGCAGTAATAGTGAATGATCATATAACCTAAGAACATATCAGTTCTCATTATAAGTTAGACTTATCATCCCTTCATCCTTAACACAAGTAAAGCACTAAGAAACGATAGATCTATCTATCATACATGATAATCAAGGCACTGAGAAAATAAATAACATAAATAACACAACACAAAGAACACCATAGAAACAAGATATATGTGGTTCACCCCAGTGTGGGGCTACATCCACCAACCGCTTCTCCTTCTTTATTATTCATCAATCTCTTACATTCAACTAATCATGTGCATTAATCCATAGAGTCGAGCTTCGCACTAGAAAGGAGATATGCACACTGAGCATTAGATCCTCCTTCCAAAACTAGGTCAAGGCACTGAGCCAACTTCTCTATCAATCACAGAGCCTTTAAAAATACATATTATCTTGTAGAAATCCAATCAAGCTACTTACACTTCGCCACTACCCACTACTCTTCTACAATACATCCTTACTTATTTATACTTTTTCAATCCCTTACATAACACCCAATCATGGGTAAACCCCATGAGCTGACATCCCATAACCCATTACAAAAACCCCAAATAACCCCTTACTAGGTCCACATAGCCCACAAAATAAGTGAGATCCATGATCTAAGATACGCTTGGGCACTCCATCTTCGACCATCCTATCAATGTGTAAAATGGGTCCAAACCTGACCAAGGTTTCCTCAAAACTTGGTCGAGAGTCAACATAGATACTCCTAAAGGACCTATGTTGTTGACATTGAGATGAAAAAATACTTATTAGATAAGTCCTTAAATAGAACCAAAAAAACAGTAGTAGAAGCAATGCCATATACAACAACAACAGTTTAGGCATGTTCAATAGAACCAACCAAGACCACAGACTATTAGGCTGGTAGTTTATAATTCAAGGACCAAGAGAGCTGGACTGAAAAATGGATTTTGGGCATGTGGATATCCAAATTACCAGCGAGATTATCCGATTGATAAGGCCAGAGCGGTACGATCATCAGGACCCAATACAGTTGGATATTTGGGAAAGGCCCATAGGATACATGCAACGATGAAGAATTGCTAGCTCGTGAACTAGTGCACTGTGCTCGAGACAGAAGGTATGATTGTCGATACAAATTTTAGTATTTTGATATATCTAGGTGCTACAAAAATATTTTTTTTAGTGCCACAATTAGGAGAATTAAGGTAAAGGTATTCAAGAAGGACAAGTTCATATATGTAGAAATGGAAACGGGTGCAAAAAATAAAGTTGGAGGAAAGGTTATGGATTGTAGAATTAACTTGTGTGTTTTTGTAATGAAGGCCAACCTATACATCACGATATTAGGATATTATGTCATGGTGATTGACATGGACTGGTTGGAATTGCATGATGTGATACTTAACTACAAGAAAAAATGGTTAGGCTGATAAATGATTTGGGACAGAGTAGGGTGATTGTAGGAAGAAACTAGGGGGTTTGACTGAGATTTTTTTCTTCCCTACAATTGAAAAAGAGTATGCTTGAGGGATGCAAGTTATATTCTGTCTTATCAATTAATGAAAAGGGAGATATGAGAGGATTAGAAAACCTTTCTATAGTATCGAAGTTTGCATATGTATTTCTAGAGGAACTACAAAGTTTTCCACCAAAAAGAGAACTTGAGTTTACCATATATTTGAAGCCTAGAATAGAACCGATTGTGAGAATGTCATATCATATCTCAACACATAAACTATAGGAGTTGAAAATGAAATTGAGGAAATTGCTAGACTTGGGACTTATAGGTCCAAGCGTATCACCGTGGGGTGTGCGAATGATTTGTGTTAGAAATCACGATGGATTGTGGAGGATTTGTATTGACTACCATCAATTGAATAAGGTTATGATCAAAAACCAATATCCATTGCCAAGGATTGAAAATTTATTTGATGAGATGAAGGGAGAAACTATGTTTTCTAAGATTGACTTGAGATCAAGATATCACCAGTTACAGATCAAATACGAAGATATCCCTAAGACTGCATTTAAGATGAGATTCAAATATTATGAGTTCACCATTTTACCATTTGGATTGATGAATTCCCCGAGTGTATTTATGAGTTTAATGAATGGGGTATTCTGTGAATACTTTTTCAAGTTTGTTCAAGTATTTATTGATGAGATACTGATTTATTTTCAGATGAAAGAAGAGCATGAAAAACACTTGAGATTGGTTCTACAGTGTCTAAGAGAAAAAAAATTGTATGGGAAGCCATCAAAATGATTTTTTTAGCACTCAAAGATTCATTATTTGGGAAATATCATATATGGAGAAGGTATCATTGTGGATTGAGTGAAGGTAGAGGATATTAGGGAATGGAAAGCTCTGATGAACACACAATAAGTACATGTATTTATCGGTTTAGTAGGATACTATAAATTATTGCTAGAAGGTTTTTAGAAGATAGAAAATCCAATCACGGAATTATAGAAGTAAAAAAATAAATTTGTTTGGACAAAGAAATGTGCATAAGCATTTCAGAAACTTAAAGATTTGTTAACGACAACACCAATACTATAAGTCCCATACATGGACAAGGATTTATTTGTATGAATGGATACATCAAAGGAAGGTTTAGGGGGAGTTGTGATGCAATACGGTCGATTGTTCGATTAAATTTAAGAAAATTAAGAAGGAATGAAGAAAACCATGAAAATCATCACTCGGAGTTATTAGAAATTGTATATTCCTTAAGAGTATGGAGATAGTATCTGATTGGATGAAAATTTTAACTAAAAAATGACCACAATGGATTATAACATATATTTACTCAGAGTTACCTGAAGACGTGACAAAGGCATTGTTCAAAATTACTTAGTGAATATGACTTTGAGATTAATTACATTAAAGGAATGGTGAATAAAGTGGCAAATGCATTGAATCAAAGAACACACATATTCTCGGTAATACCACTTAAGATGAATCTTAGTGAAATATTATAGCATTGCAGATCGACGATGATTGGTAGAAACAATTCAAGGTTCATATTAGACAAAACAATATGATAGTACCTATGTATGAAGCATATTCTCTTGACAACGAGGGATTGTTGAAGTATAAAAATATAATTTATGTATCGCTTAATGAAAAATTGAGGAATTTGATTTTAAGGGAAGCTCATCGAGCAATTTACATGTTTCATTCGAGAGTCATGAACATGAAGGAACACCTTAATCCTTTATTCTTATAGAAAATAATGATATCAGACATAGTTAATTACATGGTGATATTTCTAGAATTTCAGCAAGTGAAGGTTGAGCATAGACGTCCAGGATGATTGATACAACCACATGCTATAAATTAATTGAAATGGGAGGTCCTTTCGATGGATTTATTGTTGTATTTTCACTAATGACAAGGAGACATGATTATTTTTTATGGTCATTGAAACTCTAACGAAGAGTGCACACTTTATTCCAGTGCGTACAACGTATCATGTGCCAGATATAGCTAGAGTTTTTTTTAGATATATTATGAGACTACATTGTGTATCAAGGAAGATCATATCTGACTAAGGAACAATGTTTACTGGATGATTTTGGACTAGTTTCCAAGAGGCCATGGAAACACAATTGAATTTTAGCACAACATATGACCCTGAGACAGATGGACAAACTGAAAGGATCAATCATACTTTAGAGGATATGTTCCATATGAACATGATGGATCAATAGAAACATTGGGAGGACTTATTTCCATCAATCAATTTTACATACAAAAATAGTTACTAGAGTACGGTTAATATGGCACCTTTTGAGTTTCTTTGCAGGAGACCCTGTCAAACGTCGTTGATTTTGGATCGACTTGAGGATAGGGTCCTGGTGGGACTAGAAGTGATCCAAGAAATGGAAGAAAAAATTCAATTGATATGACAAAGGATTAAAGAAGTGCAGGATCAACAAAAGAGTTATGTTGATGAACATCGCATTGACCATAGTTATGAGGTTGACAAAATATTTTTCCTACTGGTAAAACTTCATAAGAGCTCGATCAAGTTTGGAAAGGGTGATAAAACCTCTCCTAGGTTTGTGGGAAATTTTGAGGTTGTGGAAAAGAAATGACCTATGGCTTATCGACTATACTTTCATGATTCTTTGAGGCATATGCACGATGTATTTCATGTATTCGTTTTACGACATTATATTAGTGATCTGTCACATGTTATTGACATGACTTATTTGTAGGTGTTGGACGAGGGTGCTCTCATGGTGGACCCAATATGCATTATGGACCATTGCACTCAAGAATTATAACGTTGAATGTTCAATCAATTCAAGGTCTAGTGGGCCAATTATAGTCCACACTCAGCTACATGGGAGGATGTATATGAGACACATCAACAGTTTCCTTATTTATTTGATAGATTATATATGTAGATCTATGTCATATACATTTATTTACTTGTGTTTATATATTGTACAAATATTAGGATGAATTTTAAAATAAGAGGGGGTGTATATAACATCTTGTTCTACTGATCAAACATATATTGACTTATTCTTTGAGGAAGCTTGCATGCAAGTGATCCGACTATAGTACATTATGATTTCCTTTCAATTATGATTTATATATGATGATGATGATGGATTCTAATTCATCATTACTTTCAAATGTATATGTATTGACAGATATTATTGATGAGTTCTCTCGAGTGTTCAAGACACATGACATGTTATGGATGTTGATGGCATCAATGGACTTCCTTGAACTTCGGATTGAGTCAGGGAGTGGATTCTATTTTTTTTAGTACTCCATTTTACACACATGTGATATATCATTGATTACAATATGATTTATGTATATAAATTATTCACATTTTATTTGTCATTAGATGCGGGCTAGATGATTCTTGTTAATATGACTCACATAAGGGGTAAAGGGTTCATGCAAAAAAACCATACATTTGAGGGAGAGTTGTGGAAGTATCCTTGTCACAACCTACTAGCACTCCTGTCGTGACCTAAACTGTAGTTTAACGATTACCTAGTTCAATAGGTACACGATGTCATTAGGGAAGAATAAGATAGTCTCTCAAGAGGAAATATAAGGGAAATGCAATAAGAAAAAAACATTATTCCTTATAATCCCTTAGTCTCTCACAAGGTCGATCGAATGGAGTGTTGCCTCCAAGGGTCGGAAAAAATTCCAAAACCAGTCAAAGGTGAGTGGCACCCTTCGAGCATGGAGGTGTTTCTTGAAGGGAACGTCGCGTAATTAAATGTGAGTCAATAAATATAGGTGGCCTAAAAATATTAACGAAATGTTTGAACCTTTTTACAACAAGTATTAATTAATCATTTATTTATAAATATAGAAATATAACGATAGTCTAAGCCTAGTCAAATTGTAAGTTCAAGTACAAGTCTAAGTTAAAAGTGAATAACTTAAAAATTAAATAAGACCAACGGAGATGGGAATTGATAAACTTTAGGAAAAGAGGGGAAAATAAATTAATGTTGAGTAAATTGCACATGTGTGCAAGAAAAATAATAAAAGAAGTTTTTAAAGTAGAAAGAAATAAAACATGAGAGAATAAGTTTACACATAGATTAACATATTTAGTCAAAATACCATTAAGTCTAACTAAAAGAAGACTCTTAATACAAATCTAACTAATATCTAGTTAGGGGGCACTCTTTAAATGAGAATTTGGGGAAAAAATCAACAACTAAGAGCTAAAATAGGAGCAGATTGGGGAATGTGAGGGAAAATAGATTTTTAAATCAAATAAAAAGGGTAAATACATCTACAACATTGGGAGTGTGTGAAACATGTATTGTGTGAAT
>JASDQU010107628.1:36803-47213 GCA_032191745.1 Picea mariana
ATAATATTCACTTGTGTTTCCTCATCCACGACACAGTGTATGTCAAAGTCTTCTATTCTTGCATTTATGCATTGTTTTACTTTTAGGATCTCTGGTAAACTGACATCTTTGTGAACAACCATCATTTCGTTCAACTGTACTAATGTACTTTGAACTTCCTCTGACCTTTTCTCTTTAGAAATTTTTAACATGCTCTTAGCCTCTTGACTTTCTTCATAGTTTTCTTGTCTTATGTTCATCCTTTCAACTTTAACAAGCATCCTTGGAGAATCCTCAACCTCATGACCAACAATATTAAAGAAAATACAAATAGGACTTGCACCAGGGCATTCCTTAGCAATATGTCCTAGTCTTCTGCAATTATAACACAATGTCAATTCTCTTTTCCTTTTAAATGTTTCCCCACCTCTTATGTACTGCACACTAGGATCACAGTACTGGACCTGCAATCTGCAAAAAAAAAATCCTAGGTTCTTGTATCCATTTATTAGTCCAAAAATTCTTTCTATGCATAGGAATAACATATTTTTCTTCATTTCCATTAAATTTACTCAAATCAACTCTTTCTTCCAACTGTGCTCTAGCCTTCAAACTAGGACAAAATCTATTAAACATACTTAAATTCATGCTTTTCAAACAAAAATTTCCACTTATCTTACTCTTATAAAAGCACAAAGCTTTACCTCTTTTCAAATCTTACCTCTTTCTTTAGATAGGGTTTATTTTGTAGCACCGAGCTTCGCAACTCAAGTAGAATGTTGTGCACTTTGGCAATAGAACTATGTACAGAGATTCTCTTTTGTTTAATTCAGTTCCCAACAATCACAGTTTCAGGTCCTAGCAACAAAACCATTTGTTGGTACAGGGGTAAACCCAAGGTTAGATGCTTAACAATGCACCAACAAAACCTCGACTATCGTCCCTTTCGAGAACATTTATGAAGTAGGTGAGGTCTCACTCGAGGTAGGAACATGGGGGGCTATAGGACACAGGTGTTTGTAACCAAGATGGGACACAGATCTGTGACAATAACACTTTGTACAATACTCTATTAACACTTAGGGTTAACATGAATTAGTTCCTCAGTTTAATTAACACCGCGGGACTTAGTCAAAGGTAAATCAACGTAGTAATAGTGACTGATCATATAACCTAAGAACTTATCACTTCTCATTATAAGTTAGACCTATCATCCCTTCATACTTAACACAAGTAAAGCACTAAGAAATAATAGATCTATCTATCATACATGATAATCAAGGCACTGAGAAAATAAATAACATAAATAACACAACACAAAGAACACCATAGAAACAAGATATATGTGGTTCACCCCAGTGTGGGGATACATCCACCAACCGCTTCTCCTTCTTTATTATTCATCAATCTTTTACATTCAGCTAATCATGTGCACTAATCCAAAGAGTTGAGCTTCGCACTAGAAAGGATATCTGCGCACTGAGCACCAAATCCTCCTTCCAAAACTAGGTCAAGGCACCAAGCCAACTTCTCTATCAATCATAGAGCCTTAACAAATACATATTCTCTTGGAGAAATCCAATCAAACTACTTGCACTTCGCCACTACCCACTACTCTTCTACAATACATCCTTACTTATTTATACTTTTTCAATCCCTTACATAAATCCTAATCATGGGTAAACCCCATGGGCCGACATCCCATAACCCATTACAAAAACCCTAAATAACCCCTTACTGTGTCCACATAGCCTGCAAAATAAGTGAGATCCGTGATCTAAGATCCACCTGGGCACTCTATCTCCGACCATCCTATCGAAGTCCAAAATGGGTCCAAACCTAACCAAGGTTTCCTCAAAGCTTGGTCGAGAGCCAACATAGATACTCCTAGAGGACCTATGTTGTTGACATTGAGATGAAAAAATCCTTAGTAGATAAGCCCTTAAATAGAACCAGAACAACAATAGTAGAAGCAATGCAATATACAACAATAATAGTTTAGTCATGTTCAACAGAACCAACCAAAACCATAGACTGTTAGGCCAGTAGTTTATACTTCGAGGACCAGGAGAACTGGACCGGAAAATGGATTTTGGGCATGTGGAGATCCAAATTACTAGCGAGATTATCCGATTGATAAGGCCAGAGCGGTCCGATCATCAGGACCCACTATAGTTGGATATTTGGGAAAGGTCCATAGGATACATGCAACGATGAAGAACTGCTAGGCCAAGAACTAGTGCATTGTGCTCGAGACAAAAGGTATGATCCTCAATAAAAAAATTAGTATTTTGATATATCTAGGTGCTACAAAAATATTTGTTTTTAGTGAAACAGTTAAGAGAATTAAGGTAAAGGTATTCAATCAGGACAAGTTCATATATGTAGAAATGGAAACGGGTGAAAAACATAAAGTTGGAGGAAAGGTTATGGATTGTAGAATTAACTTGGGTGATTTTGTAATGAAGGCCAACCTATACATTACAATATTAGGATATTACGACATAGTGATTGACATGGACTGGTTGGAATTGGATGGTGCGATACTTAACTGGAAGAAAAAATGGTTAAGTTTGACAAATGATTTGTGACAGAGTAGGGTGATTGTAGGAAGAAACTAGGGTGTTTGACTGAGATTTATTTCTTCCCTACAATTGAAAAAGAGTATGCTCAAGGGATGCAAGTTATATTCCTTCTTATCAATTAATGAAAATGGAGATATGAGAGGATTAGAAAACCTTTCTATATTATCGAAGTTTGTAGACGTATTTCTAGAGGAACTACCAGGTTTGACACCAAAAAGAGAACTTGAGTTTATGATATATTTGAAGCCTATAATAGAATCAATTGTGAGAATGTCATATCATATGTCAACACATAAACTATAGGAGTTGAAAATGAAACTAAGGAAATTGCTAGAATTGGGACTTATAGGTCCGAGCGTATCATCGTGGGGTGTGCAAGTGATTTTTGCTAGAAAGCATGATGGGTCATGGAGGATTTGTATTGACTACCATCAATTGAAGAAGGTTATGATCAAAAACCAATATCCATTGCCAAGGATTGACAATTTATTTGATGAGATGAAGGGAGAAACTGTGTTTTCTAAGATCGACTTGAGATCAAGATATCATTAGTTACAGATCAAATAGGAAGATATCCCTAAGATTGCATTTAAGACGAGATTCAAACATTATGAGTTCACCATTTTACCATTTGGATTGATGAATTCCTTGGGTGTATTTATGAGTTTGATGAATGGGGTATTCTGTGAATAATTTGTCAAGTTTGTTCAAGTATTTATAGATGAGATATTGATTTATTTTTAGACGAAAGAAGAGCATGAAAAACACTTGAGATTGGTTCTACAATGTCTAAGAGAAAAAAAAACTGTATGGGAAGCGATCAAAATTATTTTTTTAGCAATCAAAAATTAATTATTTGGGAAATGTCATATATGGAGAAGGTATCATTGTGGATCGAGTGAAAGTAGAGGATATTATGGAATAGA
This sequence comes from Picea mariana, assembly GCA_032191745.1. Lineage (NCBI taxonomy): Eukaryota > Viridiplantae > Streptophyta > Pinopsida > Pinales > Pinaceae > Picea > Picea mariana. The sequence continues at coordinate 40,294 of JASDQU010107628.1, forward strand.
AACCTCCGATGAACACACAATAAGTACATAGCTTTATTGGCTTAGAATGATACTATCAATGATTCCTATAAGGTTTTTAGAAGATAGAAAATCCAATCACGGAATTGTAGAAGTAAAAAAAAAAAATTGTCTGGACAGAGAAATGTGTAGAAGCATTTCAAAAACCTAAAAATTTGTTAACCACAACACCAATACTAGAAGTCCCATAAATGGACAAGCATTTATTTGTACGAATGGACACATCAAAGGAAGGTTTAGGGGGAGTTTTGATGCAATACGATCGATTGATCGCTTAAATTTCAAGGAAATTAAGAAGGAATGAAGAACACTATGAAAATCATCACTTAGAGTTATTAGAAATTGTATATTCCTTGAGAGTATGGAGATAGTATTTGATTGGATGAAAATTTGAACTAAAAACTGACCACAATGGATTACACCATATCTTTATTGAGAGTGACCTGAAGACACGACAAAGGCGTTAGTCAAAATTACTTAGTGAATATGAATTTTAGATTACTTACATTAAAGGAACGATGAATAGAGTGGCAGATGCATTGAGTCAAAGAACACACATATTCTCAGTAATACCACTTAAGATGAATCTTAGGAAAAATATTCTATCATTGCAGATCAACGATGATTGGCACAAAGAATTCAAGGTTCATATTCGACCAAACAATATGATAGTACCTACGTATGAATAATATTCTCTTGACAATGATGGATTGTTGAAGTATAAAAATATAATTTATGTATTGACTAATGAAAAATTGAGGAATTTGATTTTAAGGGAAGCTCATCAAGCAATTTACATGGCTCATTCGAGAGCCACGAAGATGAAGGAACACCTTAATCCTTTATTCTTATAGAACATAATGATATCATACATAGTTAATTACATGGAATGATTTCTAGAACTTCAGCAACTAAAGGTTGAGCATAGACATCCAAGATGATTGATACAACCACATGCTATGAATAAATCGAAATGGAAGGTCATTTCAATGGATTTATTGTTGTATTTCCACTGACGACAAGGAGACATGATTCATTTTTTATGGTCATTGAAACTCTAATGAAGAGTGCACTCTTTATTCCAGTGTGTACAACGTATCCTGTGCCAGATATAGCTAGAGTTTTTGTTAGAGATATTATGAGACTACATTGTGTACCAAGGAAGATCATATCTGACCAAGGAGTGATGTTTACTAGACAATTTTGGACTAGTTTCCAAGAGGCCATGGGAACACAATTGAATTTTAGCAAAACATATCACCCTAAGACAGATGGACAAATTGAAAGGATCAATCATACTTTAGAGGGTATGTTCCATATGAGCATGATGGATCAATAGAAACATTGGTAGGACTTATTTCCATCAATAGATTTTACATACAAAAATAGTTACTAGAGTACGATTAATCTAGCACCTTTTGAGTTTCTTTACAGGAGACTGTGTCGAACGTCATTGATTTTGGATCGACTTGAGGATAGGGTCCTCGTGGGACCGTAAGTGATCCAAGGAAGAACAAATTCAATTGATAAGATAAAGGATTAAACAAGTGTAGGATCAACAAAAGAGTTATGTTGATGCACATCGTGTTGACCATAGTTATGAGGTTGGAAAAATATTTTTATTGCGGGTAAAACTTCATAAGAGTTCGATCAAGTTTGAAAAGGGTGATAAACTCTCTCCTAGGTTTGTGGGAAATTTTGAGGTTGTGGAAAAGAAAGGACCCATGGCTTATAGACTATACTTTCATGATTCTTTGAGGCATATGCATGATGTATTTCATGTATTCATTTTACAACATTATGTTAGTGATCTGTCACATGTTAGTGACATGATTTATTTTTAGGTGTTGGATGAGGGTTCTCTCATGGTGGAGCCAATCTTCATTCTGGACCATTGCACTCGAGAATTATGATGTTGAATAGTCAATCAATTGAAGGTCCATTGGGCCAATTATAGTCCACATTCATCTACATGGGAGGACATTTATGAGATGCATCAATAGTTTCCTTGTTTATTTGATAAATTATATATGTAGATCTATGTCATATAGATTTATTTACTTGTGTTTATATATTGTAAAAATCTTAGGATGAAGTTTAAAATAAGAGGGAGTGTATATAACATCTTGTTCTACTGACCAAACATATATTGACTTATTCTTTGAGGAAGCTTGCATGCAAGTGATTGGACTATAGTACATTATGGTTTCCTTTCAATTATGATTTATATATGATGATGATGATGGATTCTAATTCATTGTTACTTTCAAATGTATATGTATTGACAGATATTATTGATGAGTTCTCCCAAGTGTGCAAGACACATGACAAGTTATGGATGTTGATGGCATCAATGGACTTCCTTGAACTTCGAATTGAGTCAGGGAGTGGATTCTATTTTTATTTAGTACTCCATTTTACACACATGTGATATATGATTGATTACAATATGATTTATGTATATAAACTATTCACATTTTATTTGTCATTGGATGCAGGCTTGATGATTCTTGTTCATTTGACTCATATAAGGGGTAAAGGGGTCATGCACAAAAACCATACATTTGAGGGAGATGTGTGGCAGTGTCCTTGTCACATCCTACTAGCACTCTCGTCATGACCTGAACTGTAGTTTAACAATTACCTAGTTCAATAGGTGCATGATGTCGTCATGGAAGAATAACATAGTCGCTCACGAGGAAATATAAGGGAAATTCAATAAGGAAAAATCATTATTCCTTATAATCCCTTAGTCTCTCACAAGGTCGATCGAATGGAGTGTTGACTCCAAGGGTTGGAAAAAATTCGAAAACCAGTCAAAGGCGAGTGGCACCCTTCGAGCATGAAGGTGTTTCTTGAAGGGAACGTCACATAATTAAATGTGAGTCAATAAATATAGGTGGCCTAAAAATATTAATGAAATGTTTGAACCTTTTTACAACAAGTATTAATTAATCATCTATTTATAAATTTAGAAATATAATGATAGTCTAAGCCTAGTCAAATTATAAGTTCAAGTACAAGTCTAAGTTAGAAGTGAATAACTTAAAAATTAAATAAGACCAAGGGAGATGGGAATTAATAAACTTTAGGAAAAGAGGGAAAAATAAATTAAGGTTGAGTAAATTGCACATGTGTGCATGAAAAATAATAAAAGGAGTTTCTAAAATAGAAAGAAATAAAACATGAGAGAATAAGTGTACACATAGAATAACATATTTAGTCAAAATACCACTAAGTGTAACTAAAAGAAGACTCATAATACAAATCTAACTAATATCTAGTTAGGGGGCACTCTTTAAATGAGAATTTGGGGAACAAAGCGACCACTAAGAGAAAAAATAGGAACATATTGGGGAATGTGAGGGAAAATAGATTTTTAAATCAAATAAAAAGGGTAAATATGTCTGCAACATTGGGAGAGTGTGAAACATGTATTGTGTGAATAATCATTTAATTTAATTATTAAAAATGAATTAGTTGTGCATGAGGACATGTGTGATTGGGGATTTTTCTATAAAGGAAATGGAGAAGAGAGGAAATGAATCTCACTTTTCACAGTATTGTTATGCTGTTAAACTTTGGTTTGACTTTGTTTTACTTGTGAGAGTTGGGATTTCAAGATTGAGAAAGAGTGGAAGCTCTCCCTCATGAAGAAAGCTTGGAACTATTGTATTATGGTTTCTTTTGTGTGTCCCCTTTGCGGCTCGGGGGGATAAGGAGGAATAAGAGTACCCCTAGGATTAGATGGGAGGTATCGGTGAAGTATGTTGATTAGAAATTGAAGGAAAATAAGGAGTGCAAGACTTTGAAGGGAATATTCATGAAGCAACAACTCATTTGTTCCAGTATTTTTATAATTATGAATTTTATTCTTAGAATTAGTATATTTTTATGTTAGACTGATAAGGCCATTAGAAATCATGAATGCCAATTGTTATATATGATGTCAATGAGTATTAGTTTAGAGTTATATGTTAATTTATAATTTTTTCCAAATAGATAAAAGTTACAATGATTGTATTTTAAATCTTCATTGTAATTCTGAAAGTATTCCACTCTTTGATTGGAGATGTCTTGATCCTCATTGTTAATTTAGAATTTATATTGTGTATGGTCTATGTTCAAAAACTTACACGTTATCTATGTTGAAGTTTGAATGATCAAAATTTCTAGTTGAGATTAGGCTGGAAATTTAATATTGCAAACATCGCTAGTGAACTAAGAAATTAGTTTCGAATTTCTAATGTGAGCCCCTTGTTGAATTCCACTTAAATTTTTCTCCAACTCATATGATGGGACCTCAATCGAATTGTAGTTTAGATATGAAACTTGTATCTTATTTTCCTAATTAAGATTATGACCACTCATTTCTATTGTATGGTTGATCCTCATTGAATTCGTTTAAATCCAAATTTATATCGTGTTTTTCTCTATTGAATTTGTTGATAAATATGAAGAATATCTATCATGAATTTATGTTTTAAATTGTAGTTTAATCCAAAATTTTTGGGACCAAGGGAGCCTCTTAAAGTCTGTAGAATTTTACTTTTACCCTGTAGAGCACTAGCCCTTTTTACTTGACAATTCATACATGTGACCACAAGATGGAACTTAGTTCTAGCCAAAAGGGGTGCTATTTGGAGTTCTGGAACTCCAGTGCTTCAGAGAGGTTGTCAACTTCAACACTTTTGTTCACCCGAAGTGCTACCGGACGAATTCGGTCATAACTTGAGTTGACCGGTAGATGTAGGTTAACCTTACATTTTCCACTTTCCTTTGTTAACATTTAAGAACTTAATCTGATGGCTGACAAAGATTCTCCTCATGCAAGAACATACAATGGATATGCATTTCAGAACTCCAGGATTATGGGTTTTTCTCCACTTGCACAACTTGAAAGTTTTTCACCCAGATCAACTAAAATACAAAGGGCTCAAATATATGATGATTTACACTCCTCCTTGTATCAAGGATTTCCATCCACTCCGAAGTTTGAAACTCTGGGAGTTCCTCACTTTTTGAAAACAACAACTCACTTCCTCCGAAGCGATGAACTCACAGACCTCTGAAGGACAAGGGATTAGAGTTATAATGTATCTAACGGTCCTCTATCAATTGATATATCTATAGATGACCTTCATTAGGACACTTCAAAAGTTTGAGGTTATCTTAATCCTTATCACCTACACCTCAACTTAGCTAGAGAGTCGATTTCTGAATAACTCATAGATCTACGACCCACTTCCTTCCATGAACTAACAGATAGGATTTACTTCATACATTGGGACTCTATGAGTTCCTTAACCTTTAAGTTCATGACTCTAATTTTGTCGAAGTGCCAAATTACCAAACCGTCGAAAAATGAAGGCTCATAGATCTAACAGCCCATGATTGATTGCTAGATCTACGAGAGACCTTCACCCTGGGACTTTGGAGATTTGGGGTTTTATTAAATATTAAATTGTTATGAAAAAAACTCACCAAAAAATATGAACCCTTGAGGATCCAATGGTCCTCATCCACTCTACAATATACGACGTAGTTTGACTAGGCAACTTCGGGTTTCGGGGCTCCTTTATTACAAACAACTCTAGTCTATCAAAGTAACAAAGTCTGAAGGTTTTAGGGTTTAACTAATGTGCATACCATGTCTGATATAAGGGTTATTGGATTTCTAATACTCTCGAATAGATCTCATCCACTCAAACTAAAAGAAAATAACTCTCCCTTAGAGCATTACCCTCTCCTTCCCTCATGGAGATTCGTCACCAAGGTGACTCTTTTCTTTGGCACACATGGTGTGGTTTCCTCCTAATATTTGTACCTAAAAGTTCCTTTTGTGAACCTCTCACCTTGGCACTAGGAAGACCTTGTTTTATGACTCCAAGAAGATAATTCGGATCTGAAAACAAAATTTAGTTTCTCCTTTTAGGATTAACAAACACCTAGACACAAAGTTTACTTACCTCAGTATGTTTTGGTCCAAAAAGTACATAGAAGGTTTACAGATTCCTCTCGGTGTTAGAGATATTCTCTCTTCTCTTATTTTCTCTTTCAATTTATACATACATAGATTATGGTAACTCATAATGTCTGCTTACTTGGTTGTGCGTTGGAATGATTTTTTCATTTTTGATTAGTGACTGATGCTTGTATTTCCTTGGGAAAGGAGAGATATATGTTAATGGCGACTTGTAATTATATGATGGAATTCATAAGGATATGGCACATTATCTAGATTATGGTTACTAGACTAGTAACCATAATTGGGAATAGACTAGTAATTGGGAATTTAATGGTTTAAATTGTGTTATGATTTAGTACTTTACTGACAATTAATCGCAAGTCTATATTTGAGTTGGATACGATAATTAGATGCTTCCTTGTTCCTCAAAAAAATAATTATTATTGAGACGTTAAGTGGTCAAAATAAATCGGATTAATCCCATACTTAAGCATTGATTATGTGTCTTGGAGGTCCTAACTTCTAGGATAGGTTTGGTGGGTATAAATTATTGTGATGTATGTGATTTGGTAGATTGTAAATTCATTGAAGTTGTATCTATATCTAGTTGTTCAATGAGATGATTGAAATAAAATGTTTATTATTGAATTATGTTAATACATGTTTCACTTTTTCAAATAATGTTTTGTTAATGTTCAAAAGGAAAAAAAAAAATCTATTAATGTTCTCAATTACTTATACGAAATAACAGAGGGGTTGTTACACAACCATCTACTATTCCTCAGGAGGAAATGGGTTAGTCAACATGACATGTTGTTGATGGGTATCTCATTACATCAATAGTTGTTGGGAATCCTCATTTTTGGGGAATTCATGAGCTAGATGCTATTCCTTGTATATCTTCAATGGAAACTTGAACTTCTTTTTTTCTCAC
>JASDQU010107628.1:117679-131116 GCA_032191745.1 Picea mariana
AGGCGTATTATAGCCCATTGGAAATATATATCTGAGGACTAAAAATTTTTCCACAAAATTTCATGATGAAAATTTTCAACCGCAACATACCCCAAAAAACGTTGTTTAGGGCCTCAAAACGGCTCCAGAAGTTCAAGACCCGGAAAACTGCTAAAAATAGTAAATTGTGCGAAAACTACAAAACTGAAAGAAGCAATGGTGGGGGTCCAAGTGGAATAGGTGGGTGGCCACCAATATCCACCTAGATCATAATAAATGGTAACCAAATGACCATGTGATGAAGTGACCCACTTTTATAAAAATAAATGGGGATCACTTTTACAATGAAGTTACTTTATAAAAGAAAAGTTGCATGCAAAATAAATAGCTCTAAAATATTAAAGCTACTTATAGTGATTCACTTTTACACTTGAAGTGAAATACACTTTACAATAGAGCATCAACTTTTTCAAAAAATGTAACAAAAAGAGAGACTTGAACTCAAGATCTCTTACTTAATAAGGAAACTTTTAACCAAATGGGATAAAAAAACATATTTTACTGTTTAGAAAGAGGATTGGGGGTTTTGTTGTTTTTTTTTTGTTGTAGACGGCCTTGGAGAGTGTGCTAAAAAAACATTTTTCACACAAGAAAACATTTTCGCTCCTCGATGACAACAAGGGTTAGATCTCGATTATCTTACCTGGAAAATGCACCCTTTTCTGATTTTTCGATCTTTTTTTATTTTTCGAGATCGCACAGGGTGTGGGGAAAATCGAATATGAAAATCTAAAAGAGTAGAAAATCAGAAACAAACAATATAAAACTGAAATAATACTCTACACAGAAATTAAAACGGGAGTATCGAGGCTTTATACCTCAAGATCTAGTTGAAATGCCCATATTTTGGGAAAATGGAAACATTTTCAAGTGAAACAAAAAGTGTTCCTGAATGAGAAAATCACTCTAGATGCAATGGAACAGTCGTCTCATCCCATAAATGTACAGAAATTACAGAAAATGAAGATGAGACAACTCGACTTCACGATCTCGATCTACAACATGAGTGAGTCTTGAAACAAGCTTTGATACCATGTTTGACGATACAGGTATTGCAATAGAGGATGAAACAATTCAGTGACCAGTCACACAACCATATCAAATATCAACACACTGATGTTTTGACGTGGTAAAACCCCTATGGGGGAAACATCCATTTCCCCAGCCAACACGACCACTTGGAGTAGTTTATTAATGCAAAAGAAAAAGATTACAGTGAGATTTTACAAGATATTTTATCACAATTGATCAGAAAATGACCCTCCATGCTCTCTAAATAGATATTATTGACCAATAGGTTGTTAAGCCATGGATCAATGGTCATTAAGATCAAGGAGAATATGAACCGTCAGATCACTTTATGTTGGGAACATATCGCAACCATCGGATTTCCTAACTACAAATGCATACTAATGCATACTAAAGAAACACACTCTTACCTAACAACACATTAGACCATGTAGATCTTAACTAACTCCTAAGTTTCTAGATATCGTAATAGAAACAATGATGTTTGTGTCAATTTGACTCCATTTCCCACCTGATGTCATATTTAGCCAATATTTGCACCAATAACTATGTGTCCAAACCAAATTTTCCTCATTAATTAATCACATTCCCATGCTACTCCTTCCACCTCTCTATGACTTGGAATGCCTTGGATTCAACGTCAACTATCCTTTCCAAATAAAGAGAAACACTCATTTCCAGGTAATCTCTTCATGATGCAATCTTCCTATCCTGACAATCCTAAAAATCAAGGCAAGTCCTAACGTTACCTTCTCCCATCAAGTCACCTCTCTACAAATCAATATTTCTGATGAGTGTGGAAAACATGCCTACACTCCTCAAACTTCCCAACGACTTATCCAAAGTGATTCAACTAGAATGAGTCACCTCAAAGAACTTCCATGCATAGGGTACGTTTACACCAATAATTCTACCAACTCCAGCAAATGACCCCCTCTATATCTCTGAGTCATTTCACAATCATCCACAATTCACCAAGGTGCACTCTTCCTCATCCAATGTCACATACAAAATATGAGCAATCAACACCCAATTCACTTGGTACGTGTTCTTCCCATTTAGGTTGACTTCCAACAATTCTTGGTCGACTTCTTTGCTGACTCCATCCATCTCTTGAAATGAAACTACCTTGGACCTACTACAAGAATTAAAAAAATGGCATTTTCATCATAAGTATTAGGGATGATTTTAAGGATGGAAAAATATTTTAAAATGTAGAAACCTTGGTGAATCTTACTAATCCTTCATATGCCAACTATAAATGATTGGCTATATTTTTGTAAAAATATTCAAATTTCTAAGAATTTTATATAGTTTTTATAAAATTTTGGCGATTTTTAAGGTAAAAATATTTTATCCTATAGAATTTGGGCGAATCATTTTTAAAATAGCAAATCTTGTTTTTGGAAAAACCCTGGAAAATTAGCCCATGAGAGAAATTTAGCCCCTAAAATGATCCCTGATAACTATCAAGTCATCACATGAACCAATGAAACTATATAGGGAACCAAACAATAAGGCACCTTACCCATCCCTCTCAACTCATCAAGTCTAGACCTTACTTCCTACATCACCATAGTGACCTATTCAATGTGCCTCATCAAAGAGTTAGGTATCTTCTTGAATCCACATCAATGAATGCATCAAAATATTCCTACATTCACAACATGACTCATCCAAGCAAGTAACCCCAATCTCTTTGCACGCTCACCCCATCAACTTGGCATCCCAACTGGTAAAATAATTCCTCAAATTTTCACCACTTGATTCACCCTCTTGAGTACGTTGGTTCTCACCATGTAAATTGATTGCACTTGAACTACCAATTCATCTTACTTCCCTTCAAGGAACGCATTGCAACACGTAGGGAGTGCAAGAAATAAAATACAAACACAATTTTCCCAACAACATCCTTCGTTGTAACCATGTTTTAAGTCTATTTACTTAGACCTTCACTTTCCCAAGAAAATGAATCTTCGCATGAACTATCCTTAATCATTGTATATAGATCCAAAAACCTATAAGACCTTTGTTTTGATATAAATTTTAGTCCATCTATCCACTTAATAAATCCATCTAAGTCCCAAAATTGGAATGCAACCACTCAAAACTGTCTCTAATTCCTTTCCATTTCCGCACCTTAACTCCTTCCACTTCAAGGAACCATGCATCCACCTCTTTACAGTCAATCCATACTACTCCTAATTGATTGTTGTAAATCTGAGAAGAGGTACCTCATTTGAAGGATGTGATCAACCCACTCATCCAACAACCCATATAAACTCAACTATTGTTCTTGGTGATGAATGACATGAATACTTCATGATTGAAATGTGCCCAAACAACTTCCTATTGTGAAGCTACTCTAGTTCACCCCAGATCGTCCAACACGCCCAAGTGTTTTATCTTGTTGCAATCCAAAACTACTCCCTTTTACGATCACTTATGGGATCACCCTCTATGCTCAATTTTGTGATCACCTATGTGGTTAGATCTACGACAAGTGATGCGAAAAATATTGTGTTCAACTACCTTTCCCGAGTGCTAAGTTCACCCAACAAAATCTACACTTGGTATCTCAAGGTGTTCACAATAGGTCTGGCACTGAGTTCTATCACACATCAAATGAATCAATTATGTACCCAAATTGTCTCTACAATCAATTATGTGACAAGCTTCCTAGAAAAAACAGGATTGTAGAGCAATAAAATAAAATAAAAATGCGGAAATAAAACACAAAAGACACACAATAAAATAGACACATATATATGTGTGTTTCACCCAATGTTGGCTACGTCCACCTAGAAATTTTCAAGTCCTTATTTTCTATTATCCAGCAAGTGAAGGGATACAACCTACAACACACCCATTGTAACTTCATCTTGTTTCTCTCACAGTCTCCTCTCTTAGAATACAATATTCACAATGACACATAGTTGCAATACATTTCCCTCATAAAAGAGGATTTCCTTCTAGGGAAAAAAACCCTAACATAACTTCTACCATCATATCTATGACCTTATAATGAATGGTCAAGATTTACTATAAAATTACAATATACATTTACAATGAAATTGTTCCTTTGGGGGATTCGCCCTTGAACCACCATCGACGGTATGCCTACCCCCTGACCTTGTAGGGGGGGGAAAGCCCCCCCTACAACTACCCCTTGTGGAGGGGTGTATATTCTTCCGAGGTGTAAACAATTCATGGGGTATAAGCACGATTGAAAATAAAAACCTCTGAATCAGGAAGATAATCAGGCTCCACAACCAACAATCTCCCACTTGGAGACTGATCTCAAAAACTCCACTGCTGATGTATCCATTGGGCTATGATCCTCCTTAGACCTAGAAAATTTCTCATCTTCACATTCATGCTTGAAGAACAATTGAAAATGAGCAGGAACTTAGTTTCTCCCTAGTTACTCCCTTTGTTAACATCCCTGGAGGATTTTGGCTGCTGTGTATCTTTTACAACTTCAAATGTCCATCTTTGAATATGGATCGTATGAAATGGTACCTTATCTATATATTCTTAGTCTTTGAATGGAAGGATGAGTTATTTTCAAGATAAATGGCACTCGCATTGTCACAATACAACATGTTATTCTCTTTCCTTTTTCCCAATTCCTCCATAAAATTGTGTAACCAAACCATCTCTTTACTAGCCTCTGTAGTAGCAACATACTCTACTTATATTGTTGAAAGTGCAACAATCTTTTGCATTTTTGAAATCCAACTTACTATTATTCCACCTAGAGTAAGAACATACCTTATGGTCCTCCTCCTGCTATATTTATCACCTTCCATATATGAATCAACATATCCCTGTAGAACATTTTCTAAACCTCCAAAACATTATGCATGAGTAGGAGTATCTTTCAAATCCCTAAGAATTCACTTTACTTTCTCCCAATGTTCTTTACCTATATTGTTCATATACCTATTCACAACTCCCACTACATGTGCAATATCTGGTCTTGTGAAAACCATCACATACATCAAGCTACCAACTGTTGATGAATAAGGGACCCTAGACATGTATTATATCTCCTCCTATGTCTTGGGACACATTTCCTTGGTTATTTTGAAATGTCTGGTCAAAGGTGTACTAACTAGTTTTGCATTCTGCATTCTAAACCTCTCCAACACCTTCTCTATGTACTCACCCTGAGACAATGTCCATTTGTGATTTTTTCTATCTCTTGTTATTCCCATACTAAGGATTGTATTTTCAACACCAAAATCCTTCATCAAAAATGAATTAGATAATTTCTTCTTGATCACATTTATATCCTACATATTAGGACCTGCAACAAGCATGTCATCTACATACAGTAGAAAGATAACATAACTTCCATTTTCTAGACTTTTAAAATAAACACAGTGATCAAAATGACATCTACTATAACCTTGTTCTGTCATAAACCTATCAAACTTCAAATACCACTACCTTGAAGCTTGCTTTAGGCCATACAATCTCTTCTTCAACATGCATACCAAATTTCCCTTCCCTTTGACCTCATACCCCTGTGGTTGTTGTTGCATATAAATCTCTTTCTCCAACTCCCCATGGAGAAACATTGTTTTAACATGTAACTATTCAATTTGCAAATATTATACTACCACAAGACTTAAAATAGTCCTAATTGAAGTCATTTTAACAACAAGAGAAAATATTTCATCAAAATATACCTTTCTTTTGTGCAAACCCCTTTACAACAATTCTATCCTTGTACCACTTTTTGCCTCCATATTCTTCCTTTAACATGTAAACCCATTTATTCATCAATGCTCTTTTTCCTGTAGGCAACTGAACCAAATCCCAAGTCTGGTTATTTTCCAGTGAATCCATTTCCTCTTTTATGCCTTGCTCCCACTTCTTTTTAGTGTCTACATGCATTACCTCTTGATAATATTTTGGTTCACCATAACCATTCAACAATAAATAATATAATGAAGGAGAGTATCATTCAGGGGGTGTACTTAACCTGGTAGATATTCTAACAGTGCTTGCAGGAGTTTGAGGTACCTGTTTTTCCTGTTGTTGTACATTTTGATTTTATGGTACCTTTGGAGTTTTTTTTTAGTGATCTCATCAACAACTGTGTATTTTGGTTTTTCTTTTTCTTGTTTCTTTCCCTGAAATTGATCTTTGTACATGGCCTTCTCATTGAATATGACATCTCTAATCCTAATGATTTTGTTATTTTCATAATCCCATAAGTGATAACAAAAAACATTAACACTTTAACCAAACACTTCTTGGATTTTTCCTCAAGCTTTGTCCTATTTTCTTTATCAATATGGGCAAATGCTTCACAGCCAAAAGTCTTCAAAAAAGAATAGTTTACCATTTTTCCTGTCCATGCCTCCTCTAGAATTCCACCATCCAAAGAGATTGAAGGTCCTCTATTTATTAAGTAAACAAAAATAATTGTAAGGGAAAAACAACATGTCATCTCATACTCCTTGCACACTACATGATTGTCCTGTTCATCCTTTCTGACACACCATTTTCTTGTGGTGTTCCTCAAAATGTCTTCTCTCTACAAATCCCATGGTATGAACAATAATCATCAAACTCCTTGCTGCAGTATTCACATCCATTGTCTGATCTGAGACACTTCAACCTTTTTCTTGTCTCAATCTCAACCAAAGCTTTGCATTTATTAAAAGTATAAAAAACATTATATTTTTGTCGAATGCAATAAACCCAAGTTTTTCTAGTTGCATCATCAGTAAAAGTAACATAATAATGAGAGCCACGAAGAGATAATACCTAAGTTGGTCCCCATACATATGTATGCACAAGCTCTAACCTTTCACTTTTTTTTCTTTTCCGACTCTGAGAAATCTGACTCTAGTTTGTTTTCCATAAAAGAAATGCTCACAAAAATCCAATTCAATTTATTTAAGATTTGGAAAAAAAAATATTTTGTGAAGAATATGCATCCCCTTCTCTCATGTGTCTAAGCCTATAATTCCACACTATTGTATCCAATCTTACAGAAGGTAACAAGATAGAAGAGACAATATTACTAGTACATAAAGACAATGTACCTACCTTCTTTCCTTTTTTCTATCACCAGTGATCCTTTGGTGAACTTCCACACGTTATCTATAAATACGGATATAGAACCTTCACTTTCTAGCTTCCCTTTTGAAATTATATTTTTCCTTAGATCTAGAACATGTCTTACCTCTTTCAACAACCATTGGATTCCATTCCTTTGATTTATTTTTACTTTTCCCATTCTAACAATTTTGCATGGTGCATCATCACCCAAATGAACCTATCCAAAATCACCTTGAACATAATCTAGAATTTTTTTCCTATGAGGTGTGGCATGAAATGAAGCCCATGAATCTACTACCCAAGACTCATAAATGTTATCTAAAAAAAGAATAAAAGAATCTTGTAACACGTCACCTGTTACATTTACTTCTTGCTTTTTCTCTTGTTTTCCATCTCTTTTTTAATTTGGAGTTGTACAACCTTTATTCAGATTTCCTTTCTTCCCACAATTCCAACACTCTATCTTTCCCAGTCTAGATTTGGATTTACTCTTCCTAGAATTACCACAGTTCCCTGAGCCCTTTCCTCTATCCTTTTGTATTCCCATGTTATCCATGTTTAACACATTACCTGATGTCTCACCTATTCTTTTCTGTCGCTTTTCCTCACTAAGGATAACACCAACAACATCATAAAATTTTAAAGTGTTTGAAATAGAGACAGAGTTAATTACAACCATGACCAAGTACTTCCAACTTTCTGGAAATGAGCACAAGATTAGAAGATCCTTGACCTCATCATCAAGTCAACTTTTACGAAACTTAGTTAATTAGTAATCGTATTAAATTAATTTAAATTTTCTCCAACAAACCCACCTTATGACATCTGCATATTAAATAATATCTTCATTAGAAATACCTTATTGGACGTTGAGGTTTTTTCATATAGTTTTTCCAATGTGTCCATCATCTCCTTCGTTGTCTTTTCTTTCGAAATATTTAAATCCACCGACGCTATCAGACTTAGACGTATCATTCCTAGTGACTTTTTGTCAAGAACCTCCCATTATTCATCCTTCACGATCGTCATATTCTTTTCTATTCCACCCAATGGTCGGAATAAATCATTCTAATATAAATAATATTCCCTCTGCATATTCCATAACTGGTAGTTTTGGTCATTAAATTTATCTACCCTAAACTTTCCATCTTCCTCCATTGATCCCACTCGAACCAGGAACCCTCTTTTCCTAGGAGTTACCTGTCTCTCTGATACCAATAGTTAGAAAAATAGTATCGCAGAGAAATTAAATCTAAAAAATGTGAAAATAAAACACATAAGATACACAATACAATAGAGATATAGATATATGTGGTTCACCCAGTGTGGGATATGTCCACTAGATAAACTGGCATGTCCTTTCTTTTTATTATCCAGCAAATGAAGGGATACAACTTATAGCACACCCACTATAACTTCCTCTTCTTTCTCTCACGCTCTCCTCTCTCAAAATACAATATTTGCAATGATACATAGCCACAATACATTTCCTTCATAAAAGAGGGTTTCCTTCTAGAGAAAAGAACCCTAACATAAATTCTACCATTAGATCTGCGACCTTATAATGAACGGTCTATATTTACTATGAAATTACGATATACATTTACAAAGCTTTCCCCCAGAGCCCGCAAGGGGGGAAATCCCCCCTTGTAACTCCCCCACGTGGAGGGGTGTACAGTCTTCTGGGGTGTAAAGTATTCATGGAATATAAACATGTCTAAAAGAAAAAACCTTTGAATTAGGAATATAACCAGGCTCCACAACCAACAAAGCTCTACAATGATCTTTGAGATGAGTTTTGAGATCACCCACCCTTTATAAGTGATTTATTTGACCACAAACTATGCTTTACATCTATACAAGGTGTTCACCCAGACCAACATTCCACTACACTGTCAACCAAATCTCTTCCATAATTCTGATGAAAATTCTATGATGAACGAATTCACTCCACTAAATGGTTCACCCAATCGAAAAATGCTCCCACCGAACTTTCTTCATTAGAAGTTGTATTTGATACCATCTATCGTTGAGATAGTGGTGAAGAGATCACCAACCTTCATCATAATTTTCAATGAATCTACTCTGATACCATCTATCATTAAGATAATGGTGAGGAGCTCACCAACCCTTCATCAAAATCTACAATGAATCTTCTATGATACCATATGTCACGTCCCCACAGTATTCCTTGTTGAATATTGCAATTATGTACCACTAGAGGGCATGCAACACTATGAAATTTCTCACTCGATTGATTCACAACACCAAGGATACTTGATTTGGACTATGCCTCTTCACCTAGAGCATACCCATACGTTGTTATAGGCTAGCGACGAGTCACGCTCGTACTATAGTGCAACTCATGTATACTTGAATAATTTTTACTAGTTTAAAGCTTAGTCATATTTAATCATACATCCATGAACATGAGAAGCCAAGAGAATGCAATGGAACAAACAAAATACATACACAAACAGTGCGAGCAACACAAATTGTTCCTAAGAACCAGCTAAGTCTTTGTTATAAAAAGGTACAATAAGAGCACTACTAACTCAATTTACGTTTTGGAAATGTCACACAACTCATCTCACGGCACCAAGACACTCATACACAAATTTTCCACACCAATAAATCTATTTCAACCATATTTTCAACCTCATGTGGTGCACCTTAGACATTCCCTCAACTACGGATTTGGTATCTCTTCGTTTCCATAGACTTCACAGATTTCAGTTATATATCACACATGCCTCCAATGGACATGTGTTACTAGACTTCCCAAAAACCATCCCAAAGGAAGGTCGCCCAACTCTATCCACCAAATCCACCTCAAAGAAACACAATTCCTTCCAAGTGGAGGGACTTGCTTCCTTCATAGAGCTCACCCATTTGCATCTAATCATGCCTCATAACCAAAAATCTCCTCTTGCTCTCCTTGTATTCAAATTTTCCTTACTTGGTTGTGCACCCTTATTCTCTTAGAAACACTCCAAAGTTCATCATCATGAACCATTGTGTCCTTTGGGGTGTCACGCCCATTTTTGATCCCATGTGTCTAAACAAATCATTCTTCCCTTCGTGGACTCAGTTGCCCAAATGAATCATTGCACCCATTCATGTACCCAATCACCCAAACGAACCCATGCACTTGTCAACCATCATGCCCCTGGAGACCATCACACCCAAATCTTGGTGTGTCGCTCATGTCGGTGTGCCCCAATATCTTTGTTGTGTCATATTTGGGCAATCCCATTGGCACGTTCGCATTCCCAAGGCATCCACTTTCCCAACTCGTCCAACACTTGGGTGCCTAAGAAACCCCATGTTCCATCTCCTTGAGGACATGGGAAAGGGTCTTTGTTCCCTTCTAGTGAACGACCTTAAACATATGGTATTGTAAATTTTAATTCAATTGAGGACAATATAAAAAATATTAATATTCAATCAAATATAGAGTAATATTTTTAAATTGTTCTCTCCTTCACATAAAAATACTATTTTATCATGCTTACTATGTATCCAAAGTCTATTATAAATTTGATATAAGTCCCATTTAATATTTTCTAACTTGTTGTAGCCATGTTGAAAACAGTTTTATTTCTCACACAATGTCGAAATTCCTAGATCAAACTACAAAAAAGATAGATGTTAAAACATTGATTAAAATATTGTGTCATTGTAAACTTACTCAACCTACTTAATAGGCTGTTGCAACTTCACTCTTGTCCAAGTTTCCTAAAAATGAATTTCAATCTACTTGATGCAACTACTAATATAATTATAGAGATGAAAACATTAATGCATTTAAGATTCTTAAACAATGCCTACATCTATCATCATTTTTGTTATGGTTCAACTTAGAGAATCATGTTTCACAACTAGCAACACTTCTAGGAAGAATAAGAAAAAATTACCACAATTTCTTCAAATTTGGAAAAGAATTAGAAGACTTTGGTTGACCCCCACATTTTTCTCATGCTCCAAACATGTTTCTCTTTATATATCCCATATGTACAGTGACAACAAAACTTCCATTTCACCTTTACATTCTTTAGTATCAATTATTGGTGAGTCTCCAATATCAAAATTTTCACATAGGAATAATAACAATCATTTTGTTTCATAATCTATTTCATTCTCTTCTTCAAAGTAACAATGAGGACTAAAAGTTTTAGCTACATTGAATACAGGTAAATTTGTGAATCTATCATTGAAACAATCACTAACTTTTGGATAAATTATTTGTGAAAGTGAATACAATCTTCTATAATATCAAATTTGTGAATCTATCATTGAAACAATCACTCAACTTTTGGATAAATTATTTGTGAAAGTGAATACAATCTTCTATAATCTTCTATAATACCAAACCCAACTAAATTCAATATTGGTTCAAATCTTAATGAATGTACATGTAAAGCACTTGTATAATTAATAAAATCCAAATTTCATTTTTAGGATTTCATACATGTTCAGATCTATCTCTAAATATATATCACAAGAATTTTGTACCAAAATGTTAAATATTGTATTTTTGTGATGTTTTTATTATTTTTGCATGTTTTTTAATCATCTTTACTACAAATATTATTGATTAGAAGATTTATTAAGTTATCTAATTATTTCAAACTAATTCGTACATATTTTTCGCACATGTTTATGAGAGGCATCCACCTATCCTATCGTAGACATGCTCGAGGATAAGGAGCCAACTCAAGTGCATATAACTAACCTATACAATATTTGATTAAGTCTCTAATTTCATTCCCAAGTCATAAATCAACATTGTAATTTGATTCCTAGATAAAGAGTCTAACCCATTTAACTAAGTGTTTTACAACAAGATGATGAGCTTGTGAGGATTTTCATAATGATTTCGCGAGATATGAGAATAATTGTTTTTCATATTATTAGTATCCTAATGAAAATCGAGAGGGTGAGGGATAATTGTTTTTCATATTATTAGTATCCTAATTTTATTGACATGATTTTACTGACTTTTTTAGATTTTGGATATTTGTTACAATGTAGAAAAACTACTGATTTCTCTAACTATAATTTTAGATCCAACAATAGTTCAAATGTATGTATATTGATTGTTGTGATGTATATTTCATATATATTAATTATTGAAATGTATATTTGATATGTATCTTTGATATATATATTTATTTTGATGTTATTATTTAGCTATATTATGTTCTTTCATGTCATGTATATGATTGGTTATTTGGTATTATGTTTTTTGTTGTTATTATTTTTCATGTGTATCTCATATTTATATTATTCACCCATTTTACTTGGATTTTTTTTTATGTTGTTTGAATTATAAAATGTATTATGAAAATGTTGATGATTAATATTAATAATTAATACTATTATTGATGATCTCTCTTTTTTTAAATGAAACATAAACTATATTAACAATTTATAATAATATTTAAACTCTAAAATTTTTCATATTATGTTTAATTCTATTTATGAGAAATCATTTAATTTGGATGGTGCTTTTCAAAACTTGTGATCGTTTAATGACATAAAAATAAACTTTTTTCAAGGTTAATTTTTTAATATACAATATATTAATTAAATATATTTATAAACTTGACTAAATGATTCAATTAATAAATATACAATATATTAYTTTTAAAATAAWTTTTTARTKAAATMTTCTATTAAATCAKRAATACAATTCTACATTTCTATAYTAAATRTAATATCTCCAYTACAATATTTTTACTTTCTCAAATTTACTACATAAAAAAAAAATGTGTAAMAMTCTTAATGATTTCACGAATAATCAAAACTAACTACTAAACAAAACTAATGCTTATACTAATTCGAATACCTATTTTATTATTGGTTCGGTGATATTCACCCTAACCTTGTCACTTGTCAACTATATATGTATATATATGATAAAAATTGTTAATATATTACATATATTAATTTAACATTTATATTTTATTTTTATTTAATTACCACATACCAAGTTTTAAAAGACCAACCACATTAAAATAGTATATCATAGTTAGGGTCTTCAAATCAAAACTTATTAACAACCTGTGACATTATAGATTAGCGTATCTACACATGATTTCGCTATTGACTCATATTATAGAAGTCCTAGACCCTTAGCGTGGAGCCGGGGCGAAATTCTAGTGATGTGATAACATATTATACCAGATTATAAACTAATGCGAAAAAGTTCTGTATCAACTTCTTAAATCCTTTTTCATATAAAGTAACGTAGGCATAATTTAATCCCATCACGTACAAGCATTA
>JASDQU010107628.1:138035-173019 GCA_032191745.1 Picea mariana
TCTGATTGAATCATTGTGTCAAGCTAGTTACGTGCCTTATAGTGACTTGCAATTTACTTCACACCTTTTATTCATTGAGAATTTGTCTAACACTTCCATTGGTAGTTAGATTAGTTACCACTATGTTGGTAAAAACCTTATTATCTCTCCAATGATACGCACAATAGGAATTTAGTTATTAACTGGTATTATTTACTTGTGCATGAAATTGAGGTATCCTTTATAATATTTTATATGTGGTTGCCTCGTGTTTATTATAGAAATAAGGTTACACGTCACATTCACCTGGTTATCAACAAACATTTTCACTTACACCTTTGTCACTTCTTCCCTAAAAGGATTTATATGCATGGAAGTTTGTATAGAACAATTTTATAACCTCTGTTTGTAAATCAACCTCTCGTACTTACTTATTGACTTTGTATAACATTCATAAGTCTATCATTATGTCTATTGCACAATATTCACATTATTTTCTTGTTTATATTAAAATTGTTTGTATAAATTCTTTCTCTGTGGTTTAGTTGTGTTGTTTTCCAATAGATTTTGTAACTAATGATGGGCCTCTTTCTTTCGAGGAACCATCATAATTTTTTGAAATTCATATCACCCTTTCTTGGAGTTAGAATAAATTTGAGACAACGTTCCCCATATTGACAATGCCCACAACACTTATAAGTAATTATTTATGAAATTTATGTGTTTAATGCTAATTATATCAATAACTTCAACAGTATATGACTTTACACTGCCAACTGTCCTGGCCAGCTATACGAGTTAGTTAGGATTTATTTTTTTGTTTCTTGATCTTCTTGATTTTATCAAGGATTTCATGTTTTGCTTATTGATATTCTTGATGTTCTCGAGTCTATTTAGCTCAGCTCTTTTCCCTTAATGAATATACTCCATGCTATGCACTCTGATATTTCCTATTTTCTAGTTTCGTCTTCTCTATATTATCTTCTCTGCTTCTCATTTTTTCACCGTATCAAAGCTTAGGACTTAATCCTCTTCACAGTGTTTAGAGAGCAGCCCGATCATAAGAAGAAACATCACAGATCTTACATTGTCTCGCAAAGGAGAGCACAATATGTAAGATTCTTCATAAATATTGGAGAGAAGTTTGTAGTCCATAGTACACTCAAAATATCCTTGAAGACAACAAGCACGATGAAGCAGAAGCTGTATAAGTATGAAACAATTAATGATTTGTGAGCATTTAAAAGAACTCATGAAATATGCATGAAATTCTTTCTTAAGAAGAAATTTTGCATAAGTAGCAAAGGAGAAGCTACTTCAGCTGTAAGATTGGATGTGAGAACAGATTTGAGCCTTTAATTAAGCTTAGAAAAATGACGAGTGTGTAGGTAAGGAGAAAATGTATTTCAGTTGTAATATCTGAGCATGAGCAAGATCAATCATTAGATCAAGAAAATATTAATCCATGATTGTCAGATCTCATCAGAGAGAGATCGACGGTGGGGATGCATTGGGGGGATTGGGAAGAAAATTAAAATTTCGTGCAAGTTGTGATCCCGCTATCACTCTGGATCTTGATCCCGCTATCACTCAAGATCTTTGGATCTTTGATCTTGCTAGATCAATAGATAAACGATAGATATTGATCGCTCTATGAATGTGCATCTTTGCATTACGGGGATCAGGAAGAAAATTAAAGCGTGAACAACTTGTGAGCCAACTATTGCTCAGGATCGTTGATATGTCTAGATCAACAGATCCATGGTGGATATCAATCCTACCTCAGACGAGCATATTCTCTTTGCCAATATTAGCAAAGAAATTAAAGAGTGAGCGAGTTGAGTCTCCGCAATCACTCGTGGCCGTTGATCTCCAAACAAGTGACACGCATTAGGCGATATCGTACTCCGAGAGGAAGCAAGTAGAAGCTAAGGAAACTTCTCAGATTTGGAAATTTTGTGCCAAGGTTGCAAAGGAGTCAACATATTTTGAAGTTATGAAGTCTGAAAAAAATCCCGTCTATCGATCCAAGTAGGGGACACGTGTCAGACAATCAGTGCTTCGTTGGTTCTTTGCTCAGGAGAAATAGAAAAAGAATGTAATGAAAGTATCGAAGGCACAAAGGCGTGTAGTAGATCTAGACCATTGAATCCAAAAGGGACATGCATCATGCGATCCCACACGTCAGAGCTAGAGCACTTCGAAGGAGAGTTGAAAACGTAAAGCAAGAAATCCCGAAGCCGAAGATTCCGTTGTTAATCTCAGTCATCAAATAAAAAGGCCACATGGATGAAGATCTCATACTTCGGATATTTGCACTACGAAGATCAACACGTATTAGCAGTCGAAAACTCTCGAACATCGGGAGTTTCAAAAAATATCTTGGTCATTCATTTGCAAAGGCTTAAGGATTTTTGGATCTACACATCTATGGATAATTTGTTGCTTCGACACTTCCTGAGTATTGTGATTGTGAACGGTGAAAGATATCTAAAGCTTGAACTCCTGAAATAATTCTGACTCATAGATCTCGATGGTTAATTGAGACGGTCAATCTCTTCCCTTTTTCGATGGTTTGTGAGTTTAGAGGATTGCAAGGTAAGAAAGAAATATTTTTCGGAGCCTCGAAGGCTTGAAGGCACGAATTCCCGAAATAACTAAGGATCGGTAACCTCAAATCAACAAGCATAGTTGCTCTTTGCACCACATCCTTTATTCAACAATTTCACTATTCAAAGGAACTGAGACCTTTACGCGTATTAACGCCAAAAGCCCGAAATCCAAAAGCACCTAGTTTTCATACCTCGGTCATATGAGAAGCTAAACAACAAAAAAAATTTGGCTCTTCAGTAAACTTAGAAAGCCCAATTCCTCCATTATAGGGGCTACAATTGTTAAAGAAAAGAGCTTAGATCTCTGACTCCATAGATCTCCTGCTTGGATAGTCACATCGATCCAGATTGAAGTCAAAGAAGGATTCTACCGCATGTTTTTTGGCCCAAAGTCACAATAGAGGATTTCACAGATCTGGTCTTGGGCATGAGAAACATGTAAGCCCAAAAATCTCTAACAATTTTTTTCTGTTAAATTTTTTTTTTCAAAGATGGACATCTCTAGAAACTTAGGACCAACACAAGGACTGATTATTCTTGGAAAGAACTATGAATTTTGGTCTATTAAAATAAGATCCTTCTTACAAGCACAAGAGTGTTGGGATCTAGTAAATATTGGCTATGTAGAACCAGATCCAATAGACCTTGCTTCCATGACCAATCAACAAAGAACTTCTCAGGAAATCTAGAGGAATAGAGAGAATAAGGCACAATTATGGATTCTAAACTTAGTGGATGACTCAATTTTCTAAAAAATCATAGGCATTTTTACTTCAAAATAGGCCTGGGACATCCTTAAATCATCTTACCAAGGAGATGATAGGTTCAAAAGATTCAAGATGTAGACCTTGAGGACGCATTTTGAGAATTTAAAAATGACATAGTCTGAAAACGTTGATCAATTTATGACCAGAGTCATGGGAATTGTAAACCAGGTCAGATTGACTGGGGAAGAAATCCCTGATCAAAGAATTGTTGAGAAACTCCTCATAATTCTTCCAAACAAATTTGAAATGGTTGTTACAACCATCCGTGAATCCAAGGACGTGTCAAACTTTTCAACAGATGAATTAATGGGTTATGTGTTGACACATGAGACTAGACTACATCTCGAAGATGAGTCACTAGCCAATGCCTTCAAGACTCAAATCTCCTTCAGCAGAGGGAGAGGCAGAGGAAGAGGTAGAGGTCACTAAGGAAGAGGGAGAATTCCATGTAACCATCACTCAAGTGAAGGTCACGGACAAGAGAACGAGAATCAAAATTTCCAAGGTCACAGACAACAAAACAAGAATCAAAATTTCCATCCTCAAAGAGGGAGAAGGAGAAGATCAAATGACAAATCAAGCATACAATGCTATTACTACAAAATGTTTGGGTACTATGAATTTGATTTCTGGAATAGGAAAGTAGATCAACTCTCAAGAAGAGCACATGTTTCAAATCATGAAGGAGAAGCCTCAGATGGTATGTTTATCTTATGCAACAACACTGAAGAACAACATAAATATCTCTGGTTGCTGGAAAGTGGTTATAGAAATCACGTGACAAGTAACGAAGATTTACTCTCATGCATTGATTCTTCTATTTTTATTTGATATTACACTTGGAAATGATTCCTTAGTCAAAGTTCAAGGAAAAGGAACTGTACATATTCTTACTAAACAAAAAGTAAATAAAGACATAAACAATGTCTATCATGTTCCAGATATGAAACATAATCTGTTAAGTGTAGGACAGCTAATTGAACATGGATATAAGGTACTTTTTGAAGGAGCATCATGTAGGATATATGATAAAACCCCCAACAAGAAATTGATTTTTGAAATCCACATGACTAGGAATAGAATGTTTCCCCTGACCCTCAGAACTGCAAATCTGATCCAATGTATGCACAAAGTGAATCCACCCCCAATGAGACTATGGTTTGGCATACAAGATTTGGACATCTACCCTTTCATAGTCTAAGTCTTCTATAGAATAACTCCATGGTCAAAGTTCTACCTATCTTCAAAGAACAAAATCCCCCATGTGAGTCTTGCATTCTTGGAAACCATAAGAGAACTAGTTTTTCACATTCCTCCACTCAAGACAAACAAGACTTAGAGTTGGTTCACACTAACCTATGTGGAACAATGCAAACAAATTCAATTGGTGGTAGCGTTTATTTTTTAATGTTAATTAATGACTTTAGCAAGAAAATTTGGATCTATTTTCTTATACACAAGTCTGAAACCTTTCCAAAGTTCAAAGAATTCAAAGCTGAAGCTGAAAAATAGAGTGCCAAATATGTAAAAGTTCTCAATTTAGATGGAAGAGGAGAGTACAGCTCCAAAGAATTTGTAAATTTCTGCAAATCACAAGGCATCATCATGCAAACTACAACAAAGTATACTCCACAATAGAATGGAGTGGCTAAAAGGAAAAATCAGACAATAATGAACATGGCAAGAAGCCTTCTCAAAGATAAATGTTTGCCAAATACATTTTGGTCTGAAGAAGTAGCATGCTCAATTTATCTCTTGAATAGATCCCTAACAACCAGTCTCAAGAAGAAGGTCCCTCAAGAAGCATGGAGTGGGACAAAGATAAATTTTTCTCATCTCAGGACATTTGGATGCAAAGCATTCGCTCACATACCTTATGAATTGAGGAAGAAACTTGATGATAGAATAGAAAAATGATTTGTTGTTGGCTACAGTGAGACATCCAATCCCTACAAACTCTACAATCCGATTTCAAAGAAACTAATACTCAGCAGAGATGTTAAATTTATTGAAAAATAGTTTTGGAGTGAGTCTGAAAATCGGCCTATGGACAATCAAAATCTATTGTTTCCACTTCCTGAAGACACAAAGAATTCATGAAAACAAACACACCATCCTTCTCTTCCAATATTGCAAGTATAAGGATAGCCTGAAAGTTCTCAGGATAACTCTTCTTCTAGAATAAATTCATCCTCTGAACTTCAAAATCAAAGAACTCAAAGTTTGAGAGAAATTCATCAGGAGTTGGATGACATTGATCAACACAATCTTTTTGCATTAATTTCATGTCAAGCTACATCTTTTAAATAGGAAGCTAAAGAGACAAATTGGGTTCAAGCCATGAACCAAGAGATTGAATCCATTGAGAAGAACAAGACATGGGATCTTTTTGATATTCCTAGACACAAGAAAAGTATTGGTGTCAAGTGGGTTTAAAAAACTAAGCTCAGTGAAAAGGGGAAGATTGAAAAACACAAGCAAGACTTGTTGCCAAAGGGTTCTCACAACAATCAGGTATTGATTATTGTGAGATTTTTTCTCCAATAGCAAGGTTGGACACTATAAGGACTCTCTTAGCCATGAAAGATCAACACAAATCGCAAGTATACCAGATGAATGTTGAGTCATCTTTCCTAAATGGTGTCTTAGAAGAACAGTTCTATGTCGACCAGCCACCTAGATTTGAAGTCAAAGTGCATCCAACCAAAGTTTATTGGTTGAAGAAATATTTGTATGGCTTAAAGCAAGATCCAAGAGCTTGGTACAACAGAATTGGCATTTAACTGATCAAGAGTGGTTTCAGCAGAAGCCAAAATGATCCAACCTTATACACCAAAACAAATCATCAAGGTAAAATTTTGATTGTATGTTTATATGTTGATGACATGATATATAATGGAAATCTTGAGTTAACCAGTTTTAAACATTCCATGCAATCTGAGTTTGAGATGACAGATCTTGGCATAATGAAATATTTTTTGGGGAT
The DNA here is from genome assembly GCA_032191745.1 of Picea mariana. Lineage (NCBI taxonomy): Eukaryota > Viridiplantae > Streptophyta > Pinopsida > Pinales > Pinaceae > Picea > Picea mariana. The sequence continues at coordinate 144,380 of JASDQU010107628.1, forward strand.
TGAGGTTGACCAATAAACCAAAGGGATTTTTATTTTTCAGAAAAAGTATGAAACATACATCATCAAAAGATCATACATCATCAAAAGATTTCGTATGGAAGACTGCAATCCAACAGAAACTCCTATTCCTCTAGGCACACAATTGAGCAAGCAAGATGAAGTCCCTACAATGGATTATACCATGTACAAAAGTTTAGTAGAAATTTTGTTTTATCTTACAACAACTAGGCCCGATATTATGTATACAACCAACTTTGTTTCCAGGTTCATGGAATCCCCCAAAGACTCTCACTGGAAGATGGAAAAAAGGATTCTGAGATATGTTGCAGGAACTCTCAATTTTGGCTTATGGCACACTGAGTCTGATGATAATCATCTCTTTGGTTACACATATACTAATTTTGTAGGAAGCCTAGATGACCAGAAAATCACCTCAGGGCATGCTTTTCATCTGGGCACGAACCTAATTTCTTGGCCATCAAAGAAGCAACCCGTCGTATCAATATCTTCTGCAGAGGTAGAGTATGTTGCTACTACCTTAGATTCATGTCAAGCTGTGGCTGAGAAGAATATTGAATGATATGTCACATACAGAAAAGGATCCAACTCTTATCTTATGTGACAACACCTCAACAATTTCCCTATCCAAAACCATGTGTTTCACAAGAAAAGAAAGAACATTGACACTCATTTTCACTTCATACGCAAGCTAGTTAATAATGGCGACATCGCACTTCAATTTTGTGGCTCACGAGATCATCTTCTAGACATTTTCATGAAGCCACTAAGAAAATCCATTTTTGATTTTCAGAGACAACACTTGGGAATCATCAGTGCTGATGTTTGTAACTGTTGAGTTTAAGAGGGAGTGTTAATTATATCAGTAACCTCAACAATATCTGACTGTACACTGCTAGTTGTCCTGGCCAACTGTACGAGTTAGTTAGGATTTCTTGTTTCGTTTCTTGATCTTATGGATCTTCTTGATTTGCTTGAGCCTATTTAGCTCATCTTTTTTCCCTTAATGAACATACTCGAAGATATGTGCTATGCTCTTTCCTATTTTCCAATTTCGTCTTCTCTATATTATCTTCTTTGCTTCTCATTTGGTCATTTAAATTGTTCATAACTTGATTATTAGTCTATGTTGTACAAGACTAATCCTTCTTTTTTAAAATGTGAATCTTATGTAGGCTATATTTCCTACAACTGAAGATTCGAAATTGGGAAGGAAAGGTATTCAATTTCCTTTCCTATACTCTGTTGGGAAGAAACCACAGATATAATATTTCTATTTACAGTTACAATAACATGTATGGATTGCGTATGTTTCCATGATAGTTCCTCCTTTCCAAATTAGTGATTTCTAATCGGGGCAATTATCAGTACCCTTACACATGCAATTTTTTTCTTTAACTTAAGTCTGGAAATGAAGATTGTACTTCATGGATTTCATACTAATTTTAATAAAAATTCCAAACATTCACATTTATCGGCCCTTAAGGAGGGAAGGGATTCAAAATTTGTGGTGTCACTACCAGGCCCTAAGGGGGGAAGGAGGAATGATTTTATGTTTCCTAGTTAATTGTGAACTTGCACAAAATAAATGTACAATTTTACTTTATAGTTTTCTAATCATGCAATTGAATCACTATTTGAATTTTTCCATTCTGGATTTATTGTATCATTCGTAATACTTAAAAAAAGATGTATAAAAGGAATACACATGTATACATCATAGTATTTTAATCAGGCGATTGAATCCTTCTTTGATTTTTCAATCCTCTCTTTATCGCATCATTCATAATGCTCAACAAAAAATTATAAAAGAAATATACAAGAAAATAATAATATCATGACATATAAATATAAAATGGAACCTAGGAAACATGAGGAAAAACAAAGTTCCAACCAATCATAGATTGGATCAATAAAATCAATTGATCCAATAACCCCCAATACTGATCATGAATCCATAATGGTGAAATGAGCCTCTTGTTTCAACAATACTTTGTTTCCTCCATGGTTTCCTAACACATCAGTGCTCATGAAAAAACTTCTTTTGTTTTTTGTTCTTAACCAACGTAAATTTTTAACTAGTGAGACATTTTATTCCACATGCTAAGCGGTGTCCTGCCTCCTCACACATGTGTATATATTTATTTTCCAATTTCTTAGTTTCCTCCAATCTCTTTTCCCTCCTTGGGAATTTTCGTAGCTCTGGACATCATTGATTTTCAAGGTGTGTCAATCACAAAAATTGACCTCTGACACATGTCATTTCATGCCCAGGGTTAGCTCCAACTTTTTCCCCACTAATGGATTAATGATCATCTCTTTTAACTTGGTTGTTCCTTCTATCCCCTTTATTAATTAAATAAAACTATTTTTTTATTGCATCTGTCCACATTAAAAGACACTTGGAAATTCAATATTTTGTCGAGAATTTATATTAACAACTATCACTTTTCTCCTTCTAATCCTAAACTCAGATTTTCCACTTAAGGAAATTATTTAACTTACTAAATAGTTTATTTGGGGATATTACATACTCTCCCCCTTGTACTTAACACTGTCCTTGCTATTACTATTTATTCTTTCTGATTATTCTTGGAACAAACCTCAATATGTCCTCCTCATGACATCCTCCAACTCCCAAGTAGCTTCTTTAGGACTGAAGTGCTTCCATTGCACTTTTACCTGAATGATGACTCGGTTCTTTAGTATTGTTTCTTTCTTGTCTAGAATGGGCAAAGATTCCACCTAGAATTCTCCTTCTAGTTTCACTTGTAACAACTTCCAATCAATTACTTGAGTACGGTCATGAAGATATTTTTTTAGTAACGAAATATGAAAAACATTATGAACTTTTAAATTTTCCGGTAATGCTAGTTGATATGCCACTGAACCAATTTGAGCTAATACTTTGAATGGTCCACAAAACCTTGGCTCCAACTTGGCACATCTCCCAAGTTTTAATGAAATACTCTTCTGTTTCACTCTTAGATAGACATGATCCCGGACATTAAATTCTTGATGAAGTCTGTGCTAATACACGTAACTTTTTTGTCTTTCTTGTGCAACTTCTACATTATGTTGATCATTTATAACAATCAATTCGATTTACTATAACATATCTGGCCCAACCATACTTTGATCAACTGGATTCTCACAACTAATAGGGATTCTAGGCTTGTATACTATCACATGGTATAAACCACTTGATTATCTGTCATGAATGAATATCATTAACAAGTACGAGGGAAATCACCATTAATGTCAATGACCCCAAAGGTACTCTAGTACAATCAAACGAATGTGAATTAATGAGTTGAAGTATAACACTCGAAGGAATCTTTCGATCAGGGGCCAATGATGTAAACCCACTGTCAAAAATGAGAAAACATGCCATAGAGGCATGCAAGCTCCAAGATACTAAATAGTTTCTAAGAAAAATTCCTGGATAGTGAGTTGAAGTTGACAGGAAAAGACTCATCACAGGAGGGCCTTAATGTATCCCCCATCAATGACACGAAACATGTCACATATTCGAAGTAGATCAAAGAATAAAGTGATTCAAAACTGACTCAGGGAAGGCCGATATAGTAAGAGTTTGAGGAATGCATATGGACGACTCGATAGAAGGCTCGTTTCGGTTGAACTTCTCTTGAACATATAAATGACAAGACAATTATATCAAAAACATTGACTCAAGGAGAACCAATATATAGACTTGTGGATGATCAAACGAGAGACAAGTGGATTTCCCAACCCAAATACAACAATGAAAAGGGGTTTCATGTTCAGGAGTGAATTATTGCCACTAACATAGATACATATATACAATTATTTCCCAATTTCCCCCCACCATTTATGACGAGTACCTCTTTATTTTTACACCAACATGAGGAGGATAACATATGCTTGAACTGTAAGCTCATCATTTGCAAGAGTCCCTCGAAGTATTTTTAACAAACTCTATGAAGGAGTGGTTCGGTCCATATGGGTCTTTCGATGTTTGTTTTACGAGTCCAAGGAAAGAAAATTCAAGGGTTTTTCATATTTAGAGAGTTTGAAAAAAACTTAAATAAAACTCCAAAATTTCATTTTCTTAAAGTAGTGCGATGAGACCGAAAAAGAGATAATCTATTTCTCAAAAGATGTTTTATTCAAATACTTTAAGGAGCATGAAAAGAACAAGATCACTCGACAATATTTTCATGTTTAGGGAGTTTGAAAAGAGCTTAAAGAGGACTTGAGGGGGGTTCCTTTTTCGTAGAACCTTCACAAGTTTGAAAAAGTGATAAAATTTTACTCAATTACATTCTCATAGATTTGCGAGCATGAGAAAGAACAAAGACTATGCTCGACATTTTTTTACTGAAAAAACTTAAAATTATATTTACATCAAATCATTTGTGAAAAACACGTAAACAACGATAAAAGGTTTGATCCATGTCAAAATATATAGTTTCTCGACCTGTATCATGTAATTCACCAAAAGTAGTGTTAAAAACCCTATTTTTACATGATCTTCAAGCAACGATTACAGCGTGATTCACTGATGATTATTTGAGGTTTCTCTATGAGGTTGGTTCTCTCCCTTTCGTCTATCTTTATGTAGCAAATTTATTCAATTTTTATGGTCATTTATGAATTTTATGGAAAAAATTTCAAAGGGTAAAGCGCCCCTAAATCATCATAGCCTCTCTATATCGAGAAATGAAACAATATGGGATCCTCACAAGGGTTAATGGGATGAAGTGTGATGGTGTCACACTATACTAAACCTTCATCCTGCTATTACCACAACTCAAAAAGAAAAATGAATAAATGAACTAGGGAAGCCAACAAATTTAGATTTTCAATGAACTAACTCATGTTTAAATGTTCTTTGCCAGACTTTCCATGGTTCACAATGCTAGAATGCCAGGAAAGAGAACATGAAGAGGAAGATTTTATCACGGGGAATGACCCCAACACAGTTATGGCACTCTGAGAGTGCAAAATTATTAAATTATTTAACGTGCAGGGCATGAGTTCCCAATTAGTCCTATTAGAGCACTTAGTCTGAATGTGGGATGTGAATGAACAATTTTTCCATGTTGGCATACATACGCTCACTTTGGAGATTGGTGATATATATATCTTGACCGGTTTGTCTTGTCGTGGGTATTGAGTGTCATTATCAAGAGGGAGGGGAAGAGGTGAGCCAATGGAATACTATGTTGCACAACACTTCTTGGTCGGTACAGAGAAACATAGTAGGAAGGTTCCCATAAAGAACGTCCTCAACTTATCTTTGAGGAGAATACTCTTCACCATTACCTGTGTGGTAGGGAATGCAACTCCACACATGGCCTTGCAAAGAAAATTTCAGTATTGCATTGAGTGCAAGGAACCTCGAGTATTCATCTAGTGTGAGGGCCTCCTCAAGAATGTGAAAAAATAGTTGAAAAGTGAAGGACTAGTCGGCATAAACAATTTTGGTACAGATCAATTTTGGTGTCCTTTTTCCTAGAAAGGGTCCCAATTTTGTATCTTCAAAATGTGGATTAGGGTGTTCCTTCTCCACAAGATCCTCACATGAGGAGGTGGGTCAACTTGATGGCATGCCATGGTGGCATCCCAACTGTTACATATGGGCCTACCTTTTTCCAGTGGCTGAGATATTAGCTCATCATGATCAAAGATTACGCTTATGTTGGGGCTGATTTCCATGGTGATCCATATTTGGTAGTACCTGAGGGTGCACATTGGGGAGACATAGGTAAAAAATACTTTTTCATTATATATATTTTTTGTCATTTTCCTTGTGAATTTTTTTTATGTTATATATCTGAGACTAAACAAAACCTCTCAAAATGTAGATGTGGCACCTTTCAGACCTCGAGGTTTATCTCCAATCCAAAGACGTGGATAGGCAGGTGCAGTAGCAGGTTGAGGAGTATCGACTGAGGATCTCAAGGAGATCGAAAATAACCTTGAGGAATTGACTATGGACATCCCTGAAATTACCATAGATGAGCTACCTTGACGTTACCAATGCCATACTATTGACGTTTTGACATCTATTGGTTGACTGCTCCATCATGTAGCATAGGAAATAGTTTTTTATCATGAGAAACATCCATGATATATATGTATATGAAGCCATGTGCTTCGATATTTTGGTCTTAGGACACACTTTTTTGTAACTTTTTGCGTTATAATACAAAAAATTCTACCATCTTACTTGTCTTTCTGTGTTTTTGTTTGGATTTAGGAATTGTGAAAATGTATATCTTGAACATAATTTGCTACAGCATATGTTAATGTATTTAGGAATGTGTCGATATTCAATGTAATCAAAATTTCTTTCCAAGTGACCAATTCTCAAGTATACCCGTAATAGTGCAGGACTTTTGATGGAATAGATGTTTCTTAATTACGGCACCACAACTTGAGAATCGATTCATGCAATTAGATGACAGATGCCAAGTGAAATTACTTCAATCAATAACTCAATGAATGCACTATATTCCACAATGTTATTAGTTTCACGACCCAGGAAAATACCATGTAGACTTACCAACTCGTCTGTACGTGCATAGATTTCCCATGCAACATACGCGAGATTTTGAGTATTGCAACTAGCAACATCAACAAAGCTAATATAAGGTAGTGAGAATGTCAACATCTGGAAACCAAGCGCGAGGAAAGGTAAGAAGTTTGAGGGAAGAAAAAGAAACTACAAAAGGCACACTACAATATGATACATTAAAGTACAAAGCACTCATGCAAAACATTTTAAGCATAGTACTTCTTTAGGTAAATCTCATTTATGGGTTCACCCAAAGGAACTCCATCGTAACACACATTTAACGATATAAGGACCACGCCACATGGGCTCAAATTTACCTATCCCAACAAGTCATGATCTTGGTCATAAAGGAGAACCAAATAGCCTTCAGAAAAAGCACCAGGTTTAACGTGTTTGTCGTATTGATCCTTAATGTGTTTCTTCTAGGTTTCTATTACTAACACAACATCATGATGAGTCTCGTCTAATTGCACTAAATACAACAAACGTTCGTCTTTGGTTGTGGTGTTGGGGAGAAGTTCGACGAATAGTTTCAGAGACAGAATTTCACATTCAATCGGAAAAATGACTTCGATACCATACACTAACTAAAAGGGTGTGAACTACGTAGCATATTTAACTGACATCCGATAAGACCTTAATTTTGAAAAAATAATTGTATGCCAAATTGACTTATGAATCCATACCATTCGTCGAAGCATAGTGGTTAAAACTTTGTTGATTCCTTCAACTTGGCCATTGGCCTGTGAATAATAAGGGGTTGAGGTTTCATGCTGTAAACCCAACTTATCGGTAAGCTCATAGATCATAAAATTGTGAAAATTGGTGCCATGGTCCATGAAGATGGCTTGAGGGACACCAAACCTAGTGATGATATGATTGAATATGAAAATTTATGTAGTTTTCCTGATGTTATTGAATGTAGGCATTGCCTTGGCCCACTTAGTGAAATAATCCACAACTACAATGATGTATCCATGCCCCTAGTCCGAGTGAGGGTTACATGTCATGAATTTAATGCCCCATTTATCAAATGGACCAATGGAAACTACAAGAGTGAGAGGAGAAGGATGAGACCGAATCTTATTATTATAGGTTTGGAAAGTGTGGAATTTGTGAACTACGAGAATGCAATCCTTGAAAAGAGAAGGCCATAAGTAAGAAACTTGTAGGATATTTTGGGCAGTGGCATACCCAAACATATGATCGTCACATGCTCAAGAATGATAGTCATTTAGTGCTTTCTCAGCTTCATCATATGTCAGACATCATCGAAACACAGATTCAACACCAGGACGGTAAATGGTATCACCAAGGATAATATATTGACAAGATTGATACGAAATACGATGACGATCTACACGAGATACATCAAGGCCAAAAATTTTGGGTTCATAGATAAATGATGATGTCTCCATACCATATATCGTCTGAACTGATAAGAAAGAGAGATTCAACATGAAAATAATCTTTTGCCACATTTTCTGTATCAACGGAGGGAAGGTCACATATCAACTCAGCAAAGACCAAATATTTCTTTGAGATAGATTTCTCAAACTCCAAATAAAACTCCAGGAGAATCACAATCCATTTGGAGTATTTTCCCCCTATAAATTGTCATGTAAGAATATGTTGCATAGGGTTTCAATCATAAATAATAGTGGTCTTTCACAATAAAACATAGTGACGAGAACGTTGGACAACTTGAACAGCTTCCGAGGCTAATTTCTCCACATGCATGTATTTGATTTTGGTGTTGATAAGACTCCGACTTAAATAGTAAATGAAATTTTAGTCCTGTGAATCATCCTCTTGGACCAGAACCATGGCGATGGTGTGATCTGAAGAAGCCAAATATAGGAAGTAATCTTGACTATAATCTAGGGGATATAATAGTGTTGTGTAGGTTAATGCAAGTTTCAAAGTGTCAAATGCTTTTTTAGTGGTGTTGTCCCACACAAAATCATGACCCTTCTTTAGAATTTGGGTGAAACCTTTCGTTAGTTAGGAATAGTTATGAATAAATCGTCATAGAAATTTTGCCTTCCATTGCAAACTTTGGAGTTGGAATAAGGTAGAAGGAGGAGGAAAATTGACGATGGTTTCAACCTTCAACGGATCCACTCTAATCCCATGCATGGAAATAATAAATCCTAGAAGTCATCCAGAATCCACACAAAATACACATTTATGCAGATTCAATCGTATACGGTAATATCAACACCAGAGGAAAATAGCTCGTAAGTGTGTCGGGTGATCTTGACGATGCATGGAATGTGTCAGTAAATCATCAAGATATGGTTGTACAATACGCTTGATATCATGAAATTCATAAGACATACCTCTTTGAAAATTCACACCAACATTCTTGAGACCGAAAGGAAGTTTACGGTACACAAAGGTACCCCAAGGAAAAATAAAGGGGATTTTGTGTTGATCTGTCAATAAAATATTTATCTGATTATAGCCTAAAAATCCATCCATTAGAGAGAATATTTCACTTCAGGCACAATCATCGACGATCTGGTTGACGAAAGGGGTTGGATAATTATCTTTAGAGCAAGCCTTATTAATATCCATATAATCAACAAACACATGGATTGTTCCTTGTTTCTTCATGATCGGAACAAGATTGGACACCCAATTAGTCGATCCTATAGGATAGACAAAACTATATTTAAGACATTTCTCAACTTCAAGCTTGATTGCAACACCTTTTCATGGATGAACTGGGTGACATCATTCTCAAATTGTCTTAGCATCAAGTTATGTCTTAATTTCATGTACAATGATATCTGGGTCAATTCCAGGAATTTCTTCATAACTCTAAGTAAATACATCATGAAATTCTTGGAAAAGGGTCATGTAAGTTTGAATCTCATTAGGAGAACATGAGGCACCTATGTGAAAATTTTCCACAATTCCAGTCTTGATTGAAATATCCATAGGGATGGTTGGAGAAATATTTCCCAAGTTTCCTTCATACAAAACATCACACATTGGTTCAGAAATGGGAGGCAGATTAATAACTACGGATAGATTCAAAATCCATCGATAACTCTCTATGGCCTCAGTTTCAAGGAAGAGGATTGAACGATGATGTCCATCATCCCATGATGTGTCTTCCACATACTTAACTTCCATGATTGTTTCATTAGTTTGAAATATTGTGTGAAATGGATCAGGAGACGTATCAAAGGGAGAGTGAGAAGAAGGATATGTCGATTGAATATCTTGATAAGACAATTCAACTGGAGTTAGTGGCATTTGGTCTCCATAACGATGACATTATTTCAAGATAGGTATTATCCAAGGGTCATATGACTCAGGAATTTCACCAACACTAGTCGAAATTATGTTAATATAAGTGAAAATAGGAGGAGGAACATCGGGTGGTGGAATGGGGAAAGTTCCCATTATCGATGAATCTTTAAAAAGAACCACAATGGCATTCTCGTAACCAAGAGGTGTTTTTGCTATGAATGGAACATTACTAGTGCACGAAACAAAACTAAAAAAGGTGATTTAATCTACTGTAACAAATTTACCTTGGTGAGGGAAACATATCACACAAAAAAGAGTAGAAACAAATGCTCGCATAACATCAATCCAACTATGAACAAGTAAGAGGTTGTAATTGAGAGGTGCATCAAACACTTCAACCTCAACAGTAACCAATTTTACTTCTAATGCAATAGAAAATACAAGAATAACACCATAAGGTTTATACCCTGTACCATTAAAAGATTTTAACGTGTTATGTGACTCGGTAAGGGAAAGAGAGCCAATGTATTTCCAATAGGTGACAGACATGATGCAAGTCGAATCCCCTTCATGAACAATTGTTCGACAAACATTCTTTGTTTCCACAATTACTTGTATTTGAATAGCTAACAGATGAGGGAGTCTTGGCATGTGATCCTCCAAGTCAAAGATTATAAAATTTGTATCAGTAGGATATATTCCACCAATAGCCATTAACAGTTCTTTCAATTGAGTAGGAAAACTTTGAAGGACTTAGAGAGCCAACATCGCAGATGGTGCTTGTGCAAGATCTTCTACAATACTGTAGTTTTGAGTTGCACATGCATGTGGGTTAAATGATGACATACAAACGACGCCCTTAGGAGGAGAACAAATGACTGTATCAGGATTAGGTCATTCGAGGTGAAGAGGACCATTGGGAGGTGGAGAATATGTAGGAGGTTGATCATCAACCTTCTATTTAGAAGGAGAATAATATTTGGTTCGAGTAGTGAATGAAACATTGTCTTTCTTGGAAGTAGTACACATAAGAACATAAGAAGTGGTAGAGGGAGAAGGTTGGTCATGAATAACCATTTGGTCCTACTACTGAGAAGGAAAAGGTTGTGACAAAATGGCAGGCATAGAAGGAGTCTCAGTTACTTGGATGAATCGAGTAACTTTTGCAGGTCTCAGACAATCTTTCGTATAATGGTCCTCACCACAAATAAGGCAAGGATAATGAGGTTTTATATTGTGTTTATCATCAACAGGTTGAGTTTTTGGTTTATCTCGTTTTTAACTATTAGTTTTATCCTCTTTATTCTTACCCTTCCCTTTCTTCTTATTCTTATATTTTCTGGTAGTCATAGATTGAACCGTATTTACCTCAGAGGCTTTACCGAGAGAAGCAGTAGGAGGAGTAGCATTTTGTACACTACTAGTAGTAGGTTTTGGGATTGGAATGATTGACTTATTTTGTCTGATTCTTTGTATGAAAATTTCCAATCACACCATTAAAAACATGATATGATACCAAAATTGTTGGGGTTGGATTTGTAGATGGGCGAGGAGCGTCGGGGATCAATTCATACAATGTGCCTATTTGAGAATAAACGAGATACAAATATTGGGCACAATTGATCGTGCATGTTCTTTTGTGACGACACCCCCCATGGAAATATCATGAATTGTAGGACCGATGAGTGACTTTGTAAACCACTCAGCCAATAATTGATCCAAAAGAGGAACTTTTACTAATCGTCGTCTCCTCCTCCACTCATGAATATGATATGAAATGTGGGTGGAAGAGGATTGTTTAAATGAACTTAAACATTTTGTTCCTACCTCATACCATATCGAGAGTTGGTAATGTGTCAAGAAACCCATGGCTAAGGTATTGAAATCATTGAAGAAACCTCTCATAAATTTGACGTACCATTTGGCAGTCGAACCTGTAAGAGTGTGTTGGAAAAGACATAGTTGTATGGAGTCATCCATGAAGGATTTGGATGAACACCAAAGATGAAAATTCATGACATGATTGTTGGGATATTCTCCTGACCGACCGTCAAAATTTGGAATGTCTGGCGATAATTTAGTAGGTATAAATAGCCAAAAAGGAGAATGTAAGATAGGATCATTCAAAATTCTAGACAAATCCGGTAAATCCAAAGTAGATAGAAATGGAAATTGTTTTTTAACTTGAGGAAACTAATAAATTTGAGGAGGTAATCCCGTAGGTATACCAGTAGGACCATAAGTCATTTGAAAATAGTTAGAGGGTTCAGTCAAATTCGACTGACGAGGATTTCGAGTCAAGTAGACAACATTAACATGTTGATTTGGCATGCCTCCTTGGAAAGGGGATTGGATTGAAAATCTTGACCCTAGGTAGGATTTACAGTTCTTGGGAAAGAATGCCCAGGATAAGAGGGTATAAAAGAGTTTTTTTTAGTAGTTTCTCCCCTAGGAAGTTGTTGATTTCCTTGAAAAGGAAAATTCCAAGGTTGGGTTTGTAATCCATGCATATATTTCCCATAAACTCGATTGTGTCCCCCAACTTGGGGTTCTCCCCCAAATTGTGTTTGACCCACAGAAGAGTATCCTCCAACAGGAAGTTGAAAACAAGAAGTAACATGATGGCTTGTGCCTCCAAGTGTATTGGAGCTAAATGGTCTAGGAAGATTAGATCCTCTACGTGGTGGAGGAATACTAGGCGCTCTGGATGAACCCTAGGTAGGATTAGGAATAAAACCACTAAGAGAATTATACCCAGGCAGAACAAGAATACTAGGTCCTCCAGATGGACCCTGGGTAGGATTACTAATAGAAGTACTGATATCATTATACCCAAGTGGAAGTGATGGATTCAGTATAGATAGAAGTGGTGTTCCAATAGGAGGCTGAGTTGTTACCGAACTTCCAATAGAAAAAGGTACAACTTGTGGGACTGTGGTAGAGCTACTGAACTGTCTAGGAAGAAATATATGTGTACCAAACAACAGTGGGTCTGAAACCATAGAAATATTAATTAACATGCCATTAAAATGATTTGGAGGCACCGTGTAAGCAATAGCAGTAAGAGGTACATGTGGTGATGTTATCCTTGAAAAGGAAAATTCCAAGGTTGGGTTTGTAATCCATGCATATGTTTCCCATAAACTTGATTGTGTCCCCCAACTTGGGGTTCTCCTCTAAATTGGGGTTGACCCCCAGATGAGTATCCTCCAATAGGAAGTTGAAAACAAGAAGTAACATGATGGCTTGTGCCTCCAAGTGGATTGGAGCTAAATGGTCCAGAAAGATTAGATCCTCTACATGGTGGAGGAATAGTAGGCCCTCTGAATGAACCCTAGGTAGGATTAGGAATAAAACCACTAAGAGAATTATACCCAGGCAGAAAAATAATACTAGGTCCTCCAGATGGACCCTGGGTAGGATTAGTAATAGAAGTACTAATATCATTATACCCAAGTGGAAGTGATGGATTCAGTCTAGACAGAAGTGGTGTTCCAATAGGAGGTTGAGTTGTTACCAAACTTCCAATAGAAAAAGGTGCAACTTGTGGGACTGTGGTAGAGCTACTGATCTGGCTAGGAAGAACTATATGTGTACCAACCAACAGTGGGTCTGAAACCATAGCAATATTAATTAACATTCCATTAAAATGATTTGGAGGCACCGTGTAAGAAATAGCAGTAAGAGGTACATGTGGTGATGTAGGTTGGTTCGGAATCATACCTATATTATCAAAAATATCGTGCCCCGAGGGAGTTCTCCACAAATAATGGAATCAGATTCAACTAGGATGAAAAATTATAGAAGTTTGAACAAGGGTTCTAAATGCTTCACAAGGAAATGGTGGTTCATCCACACCAGAATCTACGAAAAGTCCTGAAGGTATTCTACGATATTCTTCAAGAACAACATCTCCATAAGAGTTTATTCTGAGAAAAATAGGGTTTTGGGGAACAATCAATAGCAGATTCACAGGGAGTGATGATTCAACCAATGAAGTTGAACTCCTGATCACAGAAGATTCGCCATTATTGACATCTCCTTCAAGAGAAGGATCCTCTGGTGAATTAGGAAGCAAAGGGGCATATTATTCTGGTTCTTCCAGAGGTAATCCTTGCATCCTACGTGAACGGAGAGGGCCGATGTTATCCACACCCAATAAACATTAAAAAATGATCTACCACCAACTAGAGAAGAAAAAAAGCATTCACTAATAAAATCTAGATATCAAGCATACAAAAAAACCTTCTTATTTCAAAATAACTAATTGGTGATGCAATCAAACATTGCGATATCAAGACAAGAAGGGTCTAGGATAAAGGGGGTGGACAAGTTACGGTGAAGACCTACTTAATGGACTTACACCATGGTGCAAGCTCCCACAAATAATCGTCGATATACCCTCCAAGGATCCCGAGTGAATTTAACCAACTTTGATTCTAGGTACTGTGAAGAATTTTCCCTCCATAGTCACCTCGTGTATATACCCTAAAGATGTAGGCTACTAAGGTTACCAATTACGACAATGATTCCTGGAGAAGAAGTCGATAGTCTGATATACGTGCAAGGGCAGGGTATCTAAGCCCGAAATATCCTAGAGAAGGTCTGCACAACATTTTCTTCTCAAGTGACCCTCAATAATACGTGCATTCACTAGACTAGGACCAACAAAGCAGGGTTAGTAACTCTGATGGCCTCAACATGACCTCATGATTGACCCTTGTGTTAGAAGGGATTCCTAGGACAAAATCTAGCGAGTGTATTTAACTCTCCCTATTCACAAGATGATATTGTTTTTTTTTATGCTTTGGAGAGTATTCCTCACAGCCTATTCCAAAGATCTACGCCCTAGCTAATGTTGGTGTACAAGAGTTCTAGATAATAAAAGTTACTAGATAAATTTTAAAGGGCCATAAGATTTCTCCACATGAGCCATTGTAAACAATTTAGGAGATTGTAATTTCTTTAATGCCCAAAAGATTGTTCATATTTGGATCATCAATGCATATCTATATTGTAAATGTTCATTTATTTGTAATAATATTAGTGGTAGAATGCTTTAATTATGATGTGAAATCACTAGAGTAGTTGGAAGGAAGGATTGAGAAGCCCCTCCATGTATAAATGTATGTAATATATGCCCAAAAGAGGCCGCTGAAGATTATTTTTTATCGGGATGAAGATTATTTGTTATGAGACTAAAGAGTGTTGTAGAGAACTAATGTTGAGAGAACCTGAAGGCTGTGGAATTCTTGCAAATGTTTTTATGAAGGAATATAATAGATGATATTTGCTTCACATGTCTGAGTTTTCTTATCTCTGAATTATTTGGGTAATGTTATGATTATCTATACTTCTGTGATAATATGCATGTGTGTGTATTTAATAGTTGAATGAATGAACCTTTTATGTTCTATAAGTTTCAATTGTTTCTCTTATGAAATCCTGGTGCAAGGAGTGCATAGTAGCCATGCAAGGAGTGCGAAGGCAAACTCGTTTTTAGACTCAATATCTCAAGAGAGATAGAGTGAATTTCAAAGAGTAAGTGAAAGGAGTGAAAAAATACTCATCTGAGTATAAAATCTCGAAGGATAGACCCATGCAAGGTGTGCATAGGGCCAACACTTAGAGAAGTGTTGAAAACGTCTCATGTAGAGAAAGCGCAAGGAGTGCATGGGAGATGTTTCTAAGTCTTGAGCTCAAGAGAAGTAGCATAAGGAGTGCACCAGAGCCTAAGTATTTTAAAGTTGACAAATCTCAGGAAGGATAGCGAGATTTGGTTCTCAAAGGGAAGAATCCCTTTTGTTTGAAGGCTGAGCAGATGAGATCCATTTGGGAAAAGCCAAAGTCTTTCACAATGGTCAGTTCTCATAAAGGAGCATGGGTGTTAACCCTTTAGGTCCTTCAGGCTTCACGAATTTGGAATTTTTAGGGTGTGTGTTGTGGAGGAGACAAATCTCCTGAAGTCCCGAAATCCGAAGTTAATCTCGATTGTTGGTAGATGGGGGACACATGTTCACAGATAAATAGTTATCTAGAGGTATGACTATCTAGTGAACCTAAAGTGTTGTTGCAAGAGTGTGAAAAAATCCTAAAGCTTCGAAGCATGGAGAAGATCCTGACCATTGGCTTCAAGGCCACATGTCGGTAGATTTCTAGTGATTCAAAAATCTGGTAGTCTGAGAGAATGAAGGCGTTAATATTTTTGGCTCGAGAAATCCCGAAGGCCCAAAGGTCGGAGTAGATCTCGACCATTTTTTGAGAGGGACATGTGGATCGTAGATCCATACCTTTGTTAGTTTGAAGTTCAAAGTATTTGAAGTTTTGTATCGTGAAGATCCCTGAAGTCTCGAGCTCAAAGTAATCTTTGGTTGTCAATCTTAGGTGAATGTCACTCATTCGATCCACGAGTTCATAGTTTGTGAGTTCGAAGGTATCACGTGTTGAAGTAGGTAGAACTACTAAAGCCCAGAGCTTTGAAGTGGAAGTTTTCTTTATGGTTAAGATATTATCCCATGGTTTTGGCCGAAAGTCACGTGGACTTATCCACTGGAGTGACAAGACCCTCGCTAACATGAATTTATGTGTAGGGAAAAGAGAAAAGGCATGTGGTAGAGTGTTTCGAGGGTTTAGAGAGGACCTGAGAGATAATGCATCTCCCTGGAGAAAATGATCCTAAAATGGGAGGTTTCCCGAGCCCCTAGGAGTGGTGGGGGTTTGCATCATTCCTTCACCCTCAGTGGTGACTCAGCAGGATCAGAACATAGAGAGTTTGACTAAAGGTTATTCCTAAAACTAAGTAAATTCAACATTATGAGATCCAACTCCCAACCCTCAAACTAAGTAAATTCCACATTATGAGATCCAACTCCGAACAATGGTTCAACACATCCAATATCTATAATATCATGCCCTGATTTGTAAATTTATGGGACTATGTCCCACATAAAAGGACGTCCTCTCGTGGATTAAACCTCTATGGAAGCCTAAAGGATATGTATATATGAGTTTGTGTTCTAAATGGTTCTTCACCACTATATTTAATCTCAATGGAGATCAAGAACAAATATTTAATAATTTCCCTTACTTCTTCAATTTAGTGGGTCTTTACTTACAAATATGGAAAGAAAAATTCAATCTAGAGAAAGAGGAATTCAAAAAATCCCTTGCATGGATCCGATTGTATTCCCTCCCACAAGAATATTGGCATCCTCATATCTTAGAGGGTATCAAAAATACATTGGGATCCTTTTTCATAATAACATATGCTACCCACCAAGGAAGATATACCTCATATGGTAGGATTTGTGTTTATCTTCATTTTTCAAAGGATTTACGAGCCTCCATCAACCTCTAATATAGGGACATGGAGTGGATCCAAAATATTGATTATAAACGCATTCCTTTCTGGTGCCATAAGTTTCATGTCCATGACAATATGTTTAGGGAATTCTCCTTAAACAAATCATTGGAAAAAACTAAATAACAACAAGAAAAGGATGCAAAATGATTCCAAAAGGTCCCAATGAAGAGAAAGATCCTCACAAAGGAAACACCTCATCCCAATCCCAAGGGCCATATAAGCAACAATAGTTTTGAACAACTAGCTACAATTAAAGAAAAAAAAAGTGAATCCCATATGCAGACCCATAAAACTCCTATGGATCGCACCGAGATCCACCCTACATCTCTGGAACCTAATAGCTAGGGGGACTCAACCCCAAATATGCACCAAGAAAATCCCATAATCAGATATCAGAATGAAGAAATGAAGAATATAGAGGAAAGAAAAATAGATCGGGATGACATTGACTAAATGGAACTAGAAGGATTGGACATTCAAAGCATATTTGTCATATGTGAAAGGCAAGAAGCCCACTCCATCCCAAGAAATCACGTCCAACTCGCCAAATCATCTCTCCTTAAATCAAAGAACAAGGAGAAATCAACATATACTAAGAAAGGTAAGAATGTACAACTGCCTCTTCTTTATGAATTAAAAAATTTGCAACTAAAAATACAATCAAAATAACCAAAGAAGATAAAAAGAGAGGACGACCTTCTAATAAACATTTATTACAAGAATTAGGAGAACTCCTAGTCAATTTGGGAAGAATAAAAATCATGGAAGAAATGTTATCGTCCCAACCTCCTCATTCTCAATGAAATCCATCTCATGGAATATAAGAGGAATCAATGACCCAAGAAAACATAAAGCCCTGAAAATCATGATATCTAGAGAAAAACCATCAATAATGATGATTCAAGAAACAAAGTATATGTTGGAGATCCTAGAAAATATAGCTTTGAAGTGTTGGAGGGGATGCCACATGGTATATATTGATGAAATTAGAGCCTTGTGTGGTATGGATATCCTCTGGCACCCCTTTTTTATCATCCTTAACTAGTTTTTTACTACCCACCACTCCCTCACAACAATTTTCCAATTAGTAGTATATGACCAATTAGGTGCAATTTCCAATGTTTATGGCCCACAAAATCCTTAGGATAAGTTATCATTTTTTAATTCCCTTCAAAACCTCTCTCATTTAACACCACATAATGCATGGATTTTGGGTGGTCATTTCAACATATTTTCTTCGCTCTCAGAAAAACAAGGGGGGATCAATCGTTTGAATTAAGAGTAAAAAAGGTTTAATGAAACTATGCAAGTCTTGCAGTTGGTGGATTGGGAAACCAATAATGGAATTTTTACATGGAACAACCATATCAGAGGTTCCCATTAGATTTCCTCTCTCTTAGACCATTTCTTGGTTTTAGATTCCCTTCTTTGACTCAACTATGCTAAAGAGACCTATATCTTACCCTTTCCGGGCTCATACCACTAGATTGTGAGCATTACCATAGAAATCTCAGCCAGTCCTAAGAATCACCCCTTTTGTTTTGAATAGCTATGGATAAACAATAACTCCTTCTGGGAAAATTTTGACAATTGGTGGAAATTAGTAGCTATTCAATCGACCTCTCCAATGTACCATGTGCAACAACACTTGAAAAATTTAAAACAACAAATAAAAAAATGGAACAAGGAAGAATTTAGTAATATTTTCTCAACTAGAAACAATTTGATGGACGAGTTGAAACAAACTCAACAAAAATATGGTAACCCAGGGTTGTACATATGAGCTGATAGAGGAGGAGAAAAATTTTAAAGCTCAAATATTTATAAGGATTCATCAAGAGGAACAATTGTGGCGATAAAAATAAAGAGTTCAATGGTCAAAAGTAGGGGAAAAGAATATGAAATTATTCCATGACTCAATGCTCCAATGTTGAAACTCTAATCAAGTTACATTTATCATACATGGTCAAGGGAATAAACTCTGCAATCACAAAGATATAGAAATAGAGTTAGTTCAATACTGCAGTGACTTGATGAAAGAACCTCAGAAGAATAGAAGATCAATGATAAAAAATATCGTTAAACACATTCCTAAGATGGTGACAAAGGAGAAAAATGCATCCCTGATGAGAGAAATATAACTAGAAGAGGTAGAATAGGAAATCATGGAAATTCCCAAAGGTAAATCTCTAGGCCTAGATCATTTTACAACTAGCTTCTTTCATGTTTGTTGGTCTATGATAAAATAGGATGTATGGGAAGTCGTTGAAGACTCAAGAATATTTCTCCAAGTCCCCCTGCCTTTAAATCAACCTTCTTAAAAATGATACCCAAAAAGGACAAGGTTGAGGATCCCAAAACATTTATACATATATCCCTTTATAATGTGATCTATAAAATCATTTCCAAAGTCATAGCTAACTCCCTCAAGCCCCTTCTCCCCCTTTTAATCTCCTAGGAACAATTTGGTTTTGTGGAAAGCCGTCAGTTCTAGATAGCATATTTTTGGCTCAGGAACACATCCACTCCTTAAAATATTCCCACAATCCTTGGTTATTGATTAAATTGGATTTTTCCAAAGCTTATGACAACCTCAGTTGGGATTATGTCTCTAGTATCCTCCAAGATTTTGGTTTCCCTTCCCCCTGGATCAACTAGATTATGTCTTTGATTTATTCCACTTTTGCCTCCATCCTGATAAATGGTTCTCCCTCTACATCCTTCTCCCCTTATCAGGGTATTTTTCAAGGAATCCCCCTCTCCCCTTTCATTTTTATCATAATGGAGGAAGGGCTAGGAAGGTCTATTCAAGAAGTGGTGGCTCAAGGAAACTAGAAAGGACTAAATCTTCATGTGGGCATTGACTAAAAAACCCACCAGTAGTTTGTGGATGATAAAATTATTATGGACACTCCCATAATAAGAGAAGTCCTCCAAATCAAAAAAAATTTACAGGAATTCTCTCTTGGAAAAAATGGGATTTGCTCACTTGGAACTCTCTCTGCAAGACGAAGTGGGCAGAGGTTTGGGTCTTCGGTACCCTGAAGTAATGGGAAAATTATTAAAAGTAAAATTATGGTGGTGTTGGCTAATGAATCAAAATTCTCAATGGGAAAAACTATGGACACTGAAATATGCTAAGGAATAGCAAGAATAAATCTTTATCCAAATGCATGTTTCCTTGAACGACTCACACATCTAGAACATGGCCTTGCAAAACCAATATCTAATCTATCAAAACTATTTTTGGGAAAGAAGGAATAGGCGGGAGGCTCTCTTCTCAGATGACGCCTGGAAACAAAGGCCAAAATGGTTAGACCAATAAAAACTCTCCAATTCAAAGAAGGAAATGGTAAATCAAAGGAAAATCACAGTGGCTCAATATTGGACCCAGGAAAAAGCACATCATAGATGGTGCACTTATATTCCCAAGGAATAATGGGAGGGAAATCTAGATAAAGAGATGATAGACCAATTTTGGAATGACGTAAGTGTTAAAAAAATACTAGTTAGTAAAAGGCCCAAAAAAATCTATTGGGCCTAGACCACGAAGGGTTCCTTCTCAGGAAGAGAGGCCTATTCCCTAGCAGTGGATTACCAAAAGATTATGAAATAAAAATTTGGCATCACATATAGAAGTAATCCTTATGACCAAAAGTTTAAATTTTTTTATGGATGCTCACCCAAAACAATAAGCCTACTTGGGACAACCTCTATAAATGAGGCTTCACATGCCCTTATCGATGTTCATTATGCCTCTCTCAAGAAGAAAAAAATGAGAATATTTTTAACTCCTATTATTTTTAGGAAAATATATTGTACCAGAGTGCACTACGCTTCAAGAGAATGCGATGTGGCCGGATTTCTATCATTTCCTCCATAGAAGAATTCTCTAACTCTATCACTCAAAACCCCATCATTAGCAACCTTTGGTAGCTTCTCTTAGGATGCCTAGTATGGGAAACCCAAAAAGAACGCAATAAATGTGTCTTCATAAATGAGACACAGACCCGATCTCTGATATGTACAAGAATAATCAAATTTATTTAGGCAACAATGGTCACCCAACCTTGGAAGAAATAATATTGGAAAACAAACCAATATGAAAGAAACATTTTGAAAAACTTTAGTTGTATCCAACACCTTAGCTTTTGTTGACGAGATCTCTCTGCTTCCAAAGGTCTCGGCTCCCTCAAGTTGGTCTCCCCCTCCCCCAAGTTTCTTCAAACTTAAATTGGACAGTTACTCCAAAGGAAATCTAAGCTAGGAGTGTCTGGGAGGTGTGTTCCCAAACAACGAAGGTAGGATCATCATGCTCTATGTAGGAAAGATTGGTTATACAATTAATAATGTAAAAAATCTCTTAGCATGGGAAGAAATGATTGAAACAACAAAGAAGAATGACTATACCAAAGTTATAGTAGAGAGTGACTCCCTCTTAGTGATATATATGGTAAAGCATATACAAAGGAGATACTCTCTCTCAAAAATAGTAATTAGGTGGCGTCTAGAAGCATCATTGGAGAAGGTGGAAAATTTAATGAGAAGCATCCCAATCATCATCCCTATCCACGTGAAGCAGAAAGAAAACAAGATAGTGGATTGGATAGCTAACCAGGGACTGAAGTTAAATAGTGACAAATGGGAGGATGTCTGGGACTGAAATGACTCAACGGGGACCATGACCAAATGTCACGCTCTGCCAAAGAATGAATAGACCCATCTGTATAGAGTTTCATGGACAGGAAATGGCGGGGACTATAGCCCCGAGGTTGATAGGACGACAGACTCATGGGATATTAATATTAACCCTAGCTGGAAGAATAATAAAGGATGAGGCATTATGGTTCCCGGCAGTATGAGTGTCGGTGAGATGATTTTTTCTCGAGGCTTCCCACAAAGGAGAAGAACCGGGACGGCCCGAAGTATTGAAGAATGTGATGATTTAAATGCCAGATACAATAGGGGATTACATACAAGGATTGATGTCGAAACATCAATAGATGGTTTAAATTCTAGGGAGGAAAGGATCGCCCATCTCAAGGATTCACATTCCTTAACCCAGGTGCATCACATGACACCATAATATGAATGCATGCATTGGAGGAAATCCAAATCAGATTTCATAACTCTAGTATTTAATCCACTTAAATAAGGTTCAATTAACTCCAATGAGGGCCCCTGTTATTCCAATTCTGATGGATAAAGGTAATTGTAAACCTCGTATCGCTAAGTCTGCGAGGTAGTGCAGTCATATCCAAATCCATCAGGGGAAGGAGGTGGATAATTATACGGAATTTCATATTGAAGGGGGAGGGGCGAGACCCTCCCAAAGACTCTATGTATTTTTATTAGGCTTCTTCGAGGCATTTCGATGCAATGGCTCCACAGCAAGGGTATCCTTGTGGTTATCATTGTGGAGGTCATATGCCTCTAGGGAATCGTCCCGCCAGCATGAAAAATAAGTCCCTTCTTTTTGCATACAACCTGAAGCCTTCAACGCAACCCACTCGTTCTTCACCTCCATTCAACCGAGATTCAAAGATAATGTGGAAGAAGAGGAGTCCATATTTCAATAGGATTGAACGATGAACACAGAGTAGGACAAAGAAAAAACCATATTTTGCTAGATTCCGGACGTGGGCTCGACAAAGGAAAGGTATTCTAAATATTGGAAAATATTAGAGCTTTATTGGAACATTAAAAACCTCTTGGGAGAAATGATTTATATGAGGTAGGAGGCTTAGAATACCATGCAAATCCAGTTTGATGGTCTTCATTTGTTGATGCAAGAAATCTTATCTTGTCTTCCCTAGTCGAGCACAGTGGTGACTGCTTCAGCCCCACGAAGCAGTGTGAATTCAACCCAAAAACAAACTGAGGAGTGGTAAGTGATGTTGCTAGGCCTGTGATCTCTTTTTGTGTGTTATGAGCTAAGGGGGGCATATATATGGCTAAATGTATATGAAATGACCCTCAGAGGGGGAAGATATGGACATAAATGTACATGTAATGTGTAAATACATCTGTAATACTGTTGCCCTATTGACAAAGGGGCATCATGTGCAAGTGTGAATAGCTATATATAAGAGATCATGGATTCATTATTGGAGGAGGGAAACTCAGAAGTATGAATGGTATTTGGTTATTTGGAGGGGTTTACCCTATTATTAAAGAGATATAGTGTAACTTATCTATCTTGGAGTTGTGCTCCAAGTTGACATTTTGTACATGGTGTGTACTTCTGTTATATTATGATGATTCAAGCATTTGGATCATTACATTTGGTATCATATTCTAATATTATGATATTGGGTTCATATCATATATGTTTAGCCATATATATGCCACCCTTGGGTCATAAAAAAATCACCTCAATCAGAGTTAATATGTAAAGGTTATGCCTCCTACAACTTGAGATACCTTATTAACCACAATGGTACCAAGTGGATGTCACATTATCCCCCATCACTCATGTGTAGGGATATTTACATGTGAAATTTTAGGAATATTATAGAGGGTCCAAAATACTAACATTAATTGAGGGTTGAGGCATGCAACAACTCTAACCCTAGACGACTATAATATTATGTTAAATGTGAGACAACTAGGAGGAGAGGGGTTTTCACTCTTTTAACACTCTACTTGTTCCATAGTTGCGAAAAGAATGTAGAAGTGGCCTTTGAGAATATAATAGATGCTAAAGAAGACTATGTAGCATCTATTTATGCCATAGTGTTAAAGGAAAATCCATGTTGAGTGCATGATCTATAAATTGTAGTGGATATTCCACTAAACAGTTCATCACAACATATCTAATGAAATGATGAAATATTTACTATGAAGGTTAATTTTCTTTAGATATTAGATTAGTTAATGACTTGTTTTCTACTTAAAAATGTACAAAGTAGATTCAAGAAAACAAATAGAGAAGAAATATAAAATACTCTGAGAACATCCAAAAATAAACACAAGCTATAACCTCGGAAACCCAATAGGGGAAAAAACTAGCTAGAAGTTGGGGCCACTCTTCTGTCTTTTCTTCAAATGAAAGTATAAGGAAATAGGCACTCTCTATGGAGTTTCCTTTCACACTGTTTTTTGTATGGATGCTACAAAATATCTCCTCCTTTGTTTATCTCTCAACATACCACTCATAGGTTCTTTGTACAACTATGGAACAAATACAATGTTAAATAATGGAACCCCTTCTCTTCCTAGAGGACTAGTATTTAACATAGCTTGATCTTCATCTGGTGATAGGTTTTTGACTTCATCAAAACTCAATTAGTGATAAGGTCTAGACCTTATAGAATGTTCTGAAAAATCTGCACATGTTTATCCCCATATATTTGAGTAAAGGGGGGTTGAGGTGGCATCCACTTGTACCATCGTGGTTATAAAGTTAGGTCAACTTGTGGTAGTTTTAGCTTTCACATACGAGCTCCAATTGAATTATGATTTTCACTGCTAGAAGGGTTGTAGAGTGTATAACACCATTAAGGATGTTTGCATAAGTTATAAACACCAAAGCCCCCAAAAATGTCATTTAATGAATCAAAATATATTTAGAAAGTTCTAAGCACCAATTTTCCAAACTAGGACCTGGCACTAAAATGGCCTTGTAAGATGACTCCTACAATTTTTTTCCACTATGAAATCATCATGGAATATGAAAATAACATAATTATCCAATTTAGGTCATACCTCCCTATTTAGGGAGGTTTTTGGTCCTCAAAATATTTACTGAGTGAGGTGAATAAATTTTTCCTATACCTTCTCCCTAGAGTACCTTTTTTATTTAGTTGCAATCTATACCTTCAATCCAATATAAAAAGGTCATGCTACTCATGTCATTTAGTTATATACATCTTTTGAAAAATTGTGTCTTCTACTAACTATGGTTGAGCATCATGTGGTAATTCCTATAGTGTAGGTAGGACCTACTCCTCCTCTTGATCCAACATGGGAGGATCATAGAGTTTCAGTTTCTCCACATTCAATACTAAGTAAATGCACATGTATGGCAATATAATGAGTCTATAGGTATTATCTCTCAACTTCTCCAATATCTCAAAAATTCCATACTATGGCGCCATGATATTCTTACTAGAAGCCTATAGTCTTTCCTTGTTCAACTGTAATAAAAATATATCTCCCACTTTGAATGCATTCTTGTCTCTTTCTTCATCATGTCTGGCCTTGAATTTTTCCTGTGACTTCTTCATTTTCCCCTATACTTGCAAAAGGATTTTCCTAATCTTCTCAACAATTTTTTCAGCTATTAATGCATGTCTGGTGAGGTTCTCCCTCACTTCTCCTTTTTGTCCATATAAAACATACAAGGGTGAAGGTGGAAAATATCCAAAGAAATATTCAAAAGGTCACTTAAAAATATAAGTTTGGACTACTCTATTATAAGAGTTATATATATAGATCAAATTTTCATCCCAAGAATTTTGATGATTCTGATTATAAATCCTCAAAATATGCACAATGTCATATTACCAACTTATTTCTTCCCATTTGTCTATAGATGGAGTATTGTATATCTCTTCAACTTAGTATCCATATTCTCCCACAATGTAGTCCAAAATGCATTGAGAAATTTGGTATCAATGTCCAAGATGATTCTCCTTCATAACCCAAAGTGCACCCATACCTATTCAAAAAAAAAAATTGTTGCTTCTTGTCCTTTGATGGTATGCTTACAAGGCATGAAAATGAACATCTTACTAAACCTATCAAATGCAACAAGACATGTTGCTTCCTAGTTGTTGGTAAACATCCGACACAATACATGGAAATTATTTCCCAAGGTCGAGTGGTTATAGGTAAGGGATAGTATAAACCTTGGTTAATATTACTAGGTATTCTATTACAACAAAGTATACATCATATAATACATTGTTCTACATCTTCTTACATTTTGGGCCACTAAACATACCTCTTTAAGTTGTAAATTGTCTTCCCAACACAAAAATATTCTACAACCTTGGAGATGTGAGCCTCTCTCATAAGTTGTAGTTGTTTACCTTTAGGGACATAGATCTTGTTGATTTTGCACAGTAACCCATTTTGGAAATTACAGTTAACCTTTATGTCACCTTTTTCTATATGAATTTGTCCCTGCGACTGTTGAAAAACCTCCTTGAAGTCCTCATCTTATGTGTATGCCTCTTTGTATGCCTCATGGTTTGCAGGCTACATGTGCATAAAAGTTCCCAAAGGTATAGTCTTGGACATGGGTTTCCTTGAAATCATGTATTCGAACTTGTTTGTGCTTCACTTCTTATACTTGATGACTAGATGAAATTGTTGTAAGAACCCCATCCACTTGTAATGCATGGTTTTTTGTATCTTACTCTAGGCCTACAAATACTGTAGTGGTTGGTGATCTATGTGTATAATGGCCTCCTTTCTCATCAAATAGTGATTCGACTTTTTGATATATTGAACCAAGGCATAAAATTGCTTATCATAGTTAGGGTAGTTGAGAACCATGCCATGAAATGTTTCAGAATGATACCATGCAATCCTTTCTCCTTGCATCAAAACTGCTCCCATGACATATCCACTTGCATCTATCTCCACTTCGAAAAGATTTTCCAAGTTTGGTAATACAGAATCTTGTCCTTGACTAATCGTTCTTTTCATCTCATTTAATGACTTATCTTGATTCTTCCTCGACCGAAAAACCTTACCATTGATTTTTGTGGCGTGGAGTGGTGTATATACTTCTAAAAATGAAGCTATGAGCTTGCCCAAGAAATTTTTTGCCCCCAAAAAAGTTCTATCTTCAATGAAATTTGTAGGAAATAACCATTCCATGATGGTATTCATCTTTGTGGGATCTATCTTGAGCTCCCCTTCACCAATCACATCCAAAATGCACCAAAGAATACGAAGAAAAATAACATTTCTTGAGTTTAGATAGTCATCGGTGATTCTTTAGAGTATCTAACACATGGATGAGATGTGAGATGCACTCCTACCATGTAGTAATATAAACTAGTATATAATCGAGATAGACTATAAAAAATGAATCTATATATGGGCGTAACACATCATTCATTGGTCTCATAAATGTAGCAAGTGCATTACATAAACCAAATGGAATGACTATCCATTCATAAGAACCTTGCCATCTCTTGAAGGTATTCTTCCATGTGTCTTCTTCCTTGACGCATACCTGGTGGTATGCCGATTTCATATCCAACTTGGTCAAATATTTTGTTTTCTACAACAGATCTAATAGATCATCGATATTGGGTAGAGGGTAATGATCTTTTAGTGTAATCTTGTTCAATGCTCTACACTTGAAACACATTCACCAAGTCCCATCCTTCTTTGGTACAATTATGATAGGTGACTAACAAGGTGAGGCCCTTGGTTGATCACACCCTACTCCAACCTCTGTTGTAATTTCTTTTTCACTTTGTTTTCTTGTAGAAACAACAATCTATACAACCCAATATTCGACAATGGGGAGTATGGAAATAACTGTATTTCGTGCTCCACTTCCCTCTTGGAATTTGGTGGTATCCTTTTAGACTCCTGGAACACTCCTCAGTATTCCTATAAAAACTCCTCCAACTGATGTTTTTCTTATTTAGTACACCCCTTCAGAGATTCATTTTCTTTTATCAACTCATCCTCAATCTAATTTTCTTTTAGCTAAAGTAAAACATCTTTCTTACTGGAACTAGTCAACTTCTTGGCTTGGTTGGCACTTACTAGTGAGATTTTTTAATTTCCTTCATGGGCATTGATGATGTTGGACTTTACATCTTTGATTATTCAGTACTGGTTGGCTCTCCAGATGAATATTACATCCCTCATATAAATGAAGGGGCTTCCAAACAACACTCCACATACATCAAGGGGTACTCATCTAGTTCCAATTCATCAATAAAATCAATGCTTATAGAAAATTTAATCTTACATTGTTTTGATACCTTTATCTCTACATCTTATTTATCCATCCCAATATATATGGGCTAGGATGATCATGAACCTCCAATCCAATATTGTTGACTCCATTTGTTGCTATGAGATTCACCTATGAACCACAGTTGAACAAGGCATATATCTTTCTCTTTTCGACATGGATCTTGATGAGGAAGGATTTGTTCATCTCCTTCTCTTCTTAGTAATGAAGGATAATCTGATTCACCTACTTCATGTTCTCATCCACCTCGAAGCTTCTTTCAACCTAATTACTTAAATCCATGGATAGAAGATTCTTTTTCTTTGCATCCTTCTTGTGGTTCTTCAAGTTCATCTTTGGATGTATTTTCCAGCATTTTTCATAAGTGTTCTCATCAATATTGCAATGATTATAGAGGTTGGTAGGATCCTTGCACTAATGTATAGTGGTGGTTGTCTTATTAACCTTTCCCCCTTTCAACTCCCCCACCCCCCCCCCCA
>JASDQU010107628.1:180607-194593 GCA_032191745.1 Picea mariana
GCAGAGAGAAACTGTTCTTCGTATCTGTGGATTCTCTTCGTATCTGTGGATTCTCTTCACCTACTGGTGCATTTGACTAATATGTTCGATATGTTTTACCGCAACAAATTTTGTTGTTATACCTCAAAATGCAAAGATCGTCATATAACTAATCTATAAAAAACCCAGTGACTCTTTGTACTTACCTCCAGGCTGTGGACAGGAGAGGTCGCTGTGTCCTGAAGCAATAGATCATCATCCTCATCCTTATTCAGTCTTCTGAATTGATGCTTCCTAGGAGCCACATCCATTAACGAACAAGATGCAATGAATTCCGAATCTTCACCTTTATGGACATGAACATCACGTTTTCTTATTGCAACCGAGGAATATGAGCCAGCGATCTGCAGCCCCTGCTCAAACTTAATATCTTGCACAGGAAAAGGAAGCTTCTGAGGACCAGACGAAGCATCGGAAGCCATGGAAGAATCCTCCTCATTGCCTGGAATTCTTGACGCCCAACAATCATAAATTGGATATTTCTCAGGAGCCTCGGTTAACATCGAACTTTTCTTCTGCTGCTGGTCAACATCAAACTGGCTGGTTGTATTTTTATGACCGCAGCTATCTACACAGTCATCGAAATATATTGTCCACCCGGACTCAGAGATCTCACCATCCCTGGTGTCTGCGTCTTCACTTTTCAAATATTGGCATGAATCAGCATAAACAGGTCTCAGCTCTTCACATGTTGGATAGATTAACTGATAGATCTCACTACCCCTGGTGTCTGCGTCTTCACTTTTCAAATATTGGCATGGATCAGCATAAACAGGTCCCAGCTCCTCACATGTTGGATAGATTAACGGTCTCTGCAAAATACCCTCCATATTATTACTCGACATAGAGGCCAATAATGGCGTGTCAATATTTCGCAACTCAGAACCCGTCATAAGTTTTGAATTCATATGAACAAGTCATGTGCCTGAAATGAAGACACTGATCTGCTACCACTGTGACTACTTAATATAAAAAAAAAACAAATCCGTGTTTAACGAGCTACCTCCAGATACCTCGACATCTTACATTGGATCCGTTGTTATTTTCTCTGGATAATTCAGAGCACCTTTAAGCCATTGCTATACAGCACCTCTATGTTATTGCACCTCTTCACCTCTATGTTATTGCGCCCTTTCAATTTCGGTAGACTCCTTTACTTCCAGGGAAAATAGGGACAATTCAGGGGTTCGTATAGGGACAATTCATGAGTTCGTAAGGTACATACAGTCCACAAACAGCTGTCAACTTTCCTTCTCCCTGTCGTTATTCATTTAATGATATGTCTTTTTGCAAGGTGGCAAAGCATATCATAATTCAATGGTTCAGAGATGGTGAGGACAGATAGCACTTTTAATCGGTTGTTATATACAAATAAATCATTATTAAGAAAATTAAGTTACTTAAAATAATTTTATGGTGATTTTTGATCGAGTAGTTTAATTGAATAGGATAGGCAGACTTTCACTCTAATCAAATATCTTTGAATCTTGGATTATTAACCTATTTTTTTTATCTTTAAGAAAATCTAAATCTTAACACATAATAAAGATAAATGATATCTTAAAAAACACACACTATAATTATAATAATTACGAGTAACTCTAAAAAAATAAAATACTTTTTAATAATATTTAACTTTAATAAGATATAAAAAACTTAAAAGCACTTCTCTCTGTAATTTAACCTTAATTATTCTTTCATATTTTCTAACTTCTATTTATTTCATTACATTTACCTCAAATAAATTATTATATATTATCACCTATAAAAAACTTAAAAGCACTTCTCTGTAATTTAACCTTAATTATTCTTTCATATTTTTTAACTTCTATTTATTTCATTACATTTACCTCAAATAAATTATAATATATAAAATATTGTACAATAAGCCCTCTGAAATAAATGTAAATGTTTTAGACTATGGCGTTTGTACATGAAAGTTAAAAGGATGCTCTTTAAATCAGATTCTATGTCGATAGAATATCTATGAAAAACCAGAATATGGTACAATACGGCATGCTTAAGTAAATGTTTAAGAATATGGCTCTTGTATATGAAGGGTAGAAAGTATGGTCTTCAAATCAGGTTCTGTATCTATAGGGAGAACAGCAGTCATCATCCAATATCTATGTAAATCTTTCCTGATATATCTACGCACATCTCTTATTTATAAGGGAAACAACACTCATTAACTACATGCACGCTTAAGCTTAGGATAGAAGATGAAGTTATTCACTGAATTGTTTTAAAATTAGCACAGCCGCTAGCTCGTGGTTGAGAACGTCGAAAGGTATGGGACGTGTGCCCTCAATATAAAATGTTTGTGGTAATCCGCCTGTGGTAATATGAAATTTTTGGCTGCCTTAGGTTGATAAATGGAATGCTTGGGCATGAGACGGCCGGAAGTAGAATGTGGGCATTTATTTAGATGCCACTGTTTAATCCTACTTAATCATTTAAACGTGGCAATTACATATCCTTACAGTAATTTTTTTATGTGATTAGGTAAATGTTAAAAAGTAAACATGTTAATGGATGCCTTGATAAATGCAAGAAAGTTATGAATAATAAATCTGACCCATTGACTTTGGAGGACGACTAAGAATATGCATAGCCATCAGATTAGGGTTTAAGGTTAAATAAGATTAAAAGATCATTAATTGTGCCCATTATCAATAGGTGTACACTTTCGGTTTAAAAATATCTATAAACAACTCTGAAAAGAGTGTTTTTTTATATTAAAATGTGATTTTAGTTTACAGAAAATTGAAATATAGCAATGCAATCATTTTGAATATTAAAAATAATTACTCATCAAATACAAACATATATTAAAAAAAAATTCAATAAAATTATAATTGTTCATCTTTATACTATTAATGTTTTAATTAAAAAAATATGGTTATTAAATACTAACAATAACCACATTAATAATATTAATAATAGGTATATATTTAATACATTAATAATATTTATTAATAATTTTTTATAATATATATTAGGTATCTACTTATAATATAAACACATTAATAATATTTATTAATATTTTTTTATAATATATATTAAGTATCTACTTATAATATAAACACATTAATGATTGTTGCAGATAATCAAACAAGTGTAAAAACCTTGTATAATATATATTAAATATCCACTTATAATATAAACACATTAATGATTTTTGCAAATAATCAAACAATGTAAAAACCTTCTAAAATATAATGAGACATAACTACCCCTTAACCAAAGATCATCCAATGAATTTCAGTTTTGTTAGAGGATCATCCAATGAATTCGAGTTCCCTTCCCTTTTGTTAAGGGATCATCCAATGAATTTGAGTTGAAAAAATGTATCCACGAGATCCCAATTAGCACACATTGAACTAGCTCTCGACAATTGTTCGATACTCTCAATAGTGCGACAATGTGGGCCACCATGGTTTCTAAGTCTTACTCCTAAAGAGTTAAAAAGACCATAACCTGTACGCTGTGAAGGCGATCATCCCCTAACAGGTGAGCCTTCCAATGATTTTTAATGAAAAAATTACATCTCCGCGTATTCTAAACGAAATATTGACACAATGTAGACAATCATCATTTGTAAACCTGTCCTTACTTCATAAGATTCTAAAACTAAAAGATCATAATGTGAAGGCAATCTACCCAGTTTATTTATTTATTTTGGAGGTAAGAGTTTAAAAGATCACAATGTGGAAGGCAATCTATCAATTTTATTTATATTGGAAGCAATAGGAAGAATAAACATATTGATATATACATTTTGCTTCTATGATAACAAGCCAATCAAATTCTTGTGAATAATGTCCCAAGCCTTTCATGTTGTGGTATTTTTGTTTCAATGACAATTGTTTTTCTATTACAAATTTAATCAAATTCTTGTGAATAATATCCCAAACCTTTCATGTTGTTGTATTTTGGTTTCAATGATTTTTTCTAGTGAAAGAAATTTAAAAAAAATCTAAATATAAAAAAAAATTAAAACTTTTTCAAATTTAAAATTATGCAAGATCAAAGTCTCTTTTGTAATCATTTAAATTAAAACTTTTTCAAATTTAAAATTATGCAAGATCAAAGTCTCTTTTGTAATCATTTCAATTCCATTTAAGAGAAAAAAAAAATTCCATGCTTTCCATATTTTTTTGTTAAGTACATGACTTGAATGAGAGAGTATTTTCTGTAATTCATCTCATTACGGTTTACTTATAGCATTGATTGGCTACAAGGTGAAGAGGTGTGTTCCTATTGATGTTTCATTAATGTTAATTAGATTATTATTACCATGTTATTATATTTTTATTGTATTTTATATTTATGTTTATAACATTATCATCTCCATAAAATTTGTTTTGTCCGCAAAGCGAGGATACTGATGGGTATTGTTGGTGAAAATGTTCCGATTTCCACAATGAATATTTTTATAGAAGGTTGTTCCATTTGATGAGATATACTTTAATGGTTTTAGAACATAACACTTTTTCCTTAGTGGGAAGAATGTTTTCCAGTTCTAGAATAATTCTTCCTTCATCGTGAAATTCATGGATTTTTGTTTGAAATGATTAGGCTTGTCCAAACACTTTCTTCAGACATGAGCCGTGGAATATGTTATGGATTCGATAATTGTCTATCATTTCCAATCCATAATCTACTTCACAATTTTTTTTGATAATTTGGAAATGTCCAAAGAATTTAGGATCCAGTTCGTTGCTTCCTCATTGCTTAAGGGATAACTGTTTGTAAGGTTGGAGTGTTACAAACACCCAATTGCCTTCTTCGAACTATGCTTCTGATCTATGTTGGTCTGCTAGTTGTTTCATTCCATGAGGAGTTGTTACTCTCTTTTCTTTGAATATTTTGATGATTTTTTGTTCTTCCTCTAGTTTATTCTTTACTACTTGGACATTATTATCAATTAGTGAAAATTCATTCCATTTGGGTGGTTCATAACCATATAAGGCTTGGAAAGGGGTTATTTTTGTGAAAGTGTAATATGTAGAATTATACCACCATTTGGCTAGATGTAACCATTGGGACCATTTATTCTACTTATATGTCACAAAGAAATGAAGGTAAGTTTCTAAGCATATATTTACATATTCTATTGGACCGTCTTTTTGTGGATAGTAGGTTGTGCTTGCAAAAATCTCTCCAAAAATTTCCTTTTAATTTTGCATCCCTATCACCAACAATAACCTTTGAAAAACCATGCAATTTATAAATGTTTTTGCAAAACACATCTGCAATTATTTTGTGGAGTCGGTTTCCCTTACTTCCATGAAATGTGGATATTTGGTCAATCTGTCAACCATGAAAAAAATATTATATTTCCCGTTAGACATGTGTAGCTCTTCAATGAAATCCATGAAGATCTCTTCCCATTTTTTGTTAGGAATATGTAGAGGATGATGTATCCCTAGAGGAATAACATTTTCACTTTTATTCATTTGACATGTGTTACATTTGAAAACAATTTTTGGTATATTCTTATTCATCCCCTTCCAATAAAATGATCGTTGTGCATTATGGTAGTTTTTGAAAAATCCTACATGTCGTGTTATTGGGGAGCTATGTGACTCCTTCAAGAATTTAATTTTAAAAATTGAAGATGGAATTAGACAAATTATATCCTTATACCATAACATGTCATTCTTGCATTCAAATTTGGGATATTGGTCTAAATTGTTGATTGTAGAATTAGATTCAACAACCCTTTTCAATGTCTCAAAACACTCTTCTATTTTTTTATTCTATTGGAAAGAATTTTTATTTAATATGATTGATAGTGGTGTTGTCAAATGAGCATAGTTCTTGATCAATCTTCGATAATAACCTGTTAATCCTAGGAATCCACTTAGTTTTGATATGTTGTTTTGTTTTTTCCATTATGTGATTTCTTTGATTTTACAGGGGTCCACCTTGATTCCTTCCTTGGATATGACATGGAAAACGTATTCCACTTCTTCTTTAGCCAACGTACATTTTGATATTTTTTCATAAAACTGATTTTATTCTAGGAGAGAAAGTACCTACTCCTTTCATGTCTTACTGTAAATTAGGATATCATAAAAAAATAGTAGTATGAACTTCCTTATGTGGGGAAGGAAGAGTTGATTTATAGTTTATTGGAAAGTACCGAGGGCATTGGTTAACCTGAATGACATCACCTTGAACTCATAGTGACCTTCATGTGTTCGAAAGGAAGTTTTTTCCACATCCTTTAATCTTACTTGGATGTGATAGTATCTTGAACTTAGATCTAATTTTGAAAAGTGTTTTGTTTCATGGAGTTTTTCCAACATCTCATCTATGAACGGTATAAGGAATTTTCTTTTTAGATTTATCTTATTTAATCCTTGATACTCTATGCATAGTATAGAAGATCCATCATTTTCCGAACTAACACTATTGGGGCTACATATGGGCTCCTAATTTTTTTAATAACCCCAAATTTTAATAGGTCTTAAAATATCCTTTTCATATTTGTTTTATGGTGGTGAGGATAACAATGGGTTTTTATATTAACCGGTGTTCAATCTGGTTTAACCTTGATTATATTCTCTATCTTTATTTCTAGAGGCAACTTCGTAGGTAAGTCTTAGAATACCTTGTCATATTTTTGGATTAAGGTTTCAATCTTTTGGTGTATAGAATGGACCACTTATGATGCCAATATCTCCATCTAGTGGCATTGTGCAATGTAAGCATGTGCACATTTTCAAATTAGTTTCTCCATTTGTCGAGAAGATATAATTTGGGTGGGGGGTTGCTGAAATCCATACAATTTATATTTTCTTCCTTCCCATTTGAATTTTATAAATTGTTTTTGGTGGTTTTCCAAATAGATCCCTAATTTGTGTAACCATTGAAATCCCAAAATGATTTCTACTCCTCCCATGGGTACTATGTAGAACCCATATTGCAATCCATAGTATTTTATTTGTAGCTTGACCTTCTGACACTTTTCAACTCCATCAATTCTTTTTCCATATTGTACCATAAATCTTATATCTGTGGTTGGATACACAAATATATGTAATCTTCTTGCAAAATTTCTATCTATAAAGTTATGCATGCTCCCTATGTCTATGTGTATGGTGACATTCTCTTTTTTCACACACTCCTTTAGTTCCAATGTCTACAATTGTGTTATCCTTGTTATTGTAGTGAGGGGTATATTGGCATGTCCTCTTTAGGCTCTATATTTGGCATATCATTTTCTTCTTTATCTTCATCTAAGTCACTACTAGATGTGATTTATTCCTTTTCTTCTTCGCAAGAATATAAATTTTTACTGTTGCATTTATGCCCTAGTGACCATTTGTCTTGAAAATATGTGCACTTATTTACCTATTTCTTATGTCGGTCATATTCCCTTAAAGGTGGTGGTATATACTTGTTAGAATTTTTTGCAGGGAATTTTGATCTTTCATTTAAATATCTATTTGATGCTTTTGTATCTGTGAATGATGACTTATTGAACTTTTTTTTTTGTTCAATTAATTTCTCCTCATGTCCATCATTTTCAACAAATGTAAGGTTCCATAGTTTTAGTTCACTATAGATGTAATCCTTCAACCCATAGATATACATTTTTATAAATTGTTCATATGTGAATCCACTTTTCCTTTTTGCTAGCACTTCCCATTCATGTGTGTCATCATACACATTTCCCTTTTGTTTGAGATGCATGAATTTGTTATACAAGTCAACATCTTCTTTGTCATATAACCTTTTTACTAATAGAGTTATGAATCTTTACCAATGGAAAGAATGAGCATCATATTTCTTGGACCACCATAGAAACCCATCGTCAGTTTCTCCTTCCAAATTGTTAGAGGTTTTCATTATCTTCTCTCATTCACCTAGTGGGGGATTCGAATCAAGATACCCTCCATTTTATTAACACAAAGGATGTGTAATGTCCCCAACCTTCCAGGCCGATCCATGTCACACAAATCCTTCCAACTTCATCTTAGATACTATAATGTGACATTACCCATTTTATTTTTGAGAAAGGGTACATCAAAACATCTAGTGCACAATTAACATTAAACTGCACATATTCACTCGATGAAAATGTGCACAACCCAAAATGGTTCATTCCACAAACTCAAAGGACTTTTCTCTCCAATATGAAAATAGTTCACACTCAAAAATCACCTTCTGGCTCCACTTGAATCACATACCAATCAATGACATGATTAGCATTAGGTACATACCTCTTAAGCAATGGAACATGGAAAACATTATGAATACACAAGGATGTAGGAAATGAAAGCATGTATGCAATAGGACCAATCCTCTCTAGGATTTCAAATGGACCACAATAGTGTTCTCCTAACCTAGAACAATTGCCAAATTCATGGAATTGCGCTTGGATTTTACTTTCAAAAACATGTGATCACTAAATTTAAACTCTTTGTGGTTTCTTCCTTTATCTATGTATCTTTTTTTTCTATCCTAGGAAGCCTTTAAATTATTCCTTATCTTGACCACCTACTCTTCCATTTCCCGGAGAAATTCTGGTCCAACTATTGTCTGGTCCGTTGGGTTATCCCAACTCACCAATGTGTTGCACCTTCTACCATACAATGATTCAAATCGACTAATCTTTGAAGACGCTTGATATCCATTCTTGTAAGAAAAACTCTACCAAATGTAAGTAGTCTTCCCATTTGATGTCTTATCCATCACATACATCCTCAACATATCTTTAATCACCTAATTTATCCTCTTTGTCATTCGATTTGATTGAGGGTGATATGTTGTGATCAAGTTCACATTTGTTCTAAATACATTGAATACCCCTTCGAAAAGTTTGAGGTGAACTTGGAATATCTATCAGACACAATTATTTTACGAACACCATGCATCTTAACAACTTCTCGCGTGTATATCTCAACAATGTTGGCTTCCTTGTGCATTGACTTCACGGGAATAAAATGGGAATCTTTAGTAAGTTTGTCCACCACCACCCTAACAAAATCATGTTTCTTAGCAGTCCTAGGAATCTTAGTTATCAAATCCATCGTTATAATTTCCCACTTACACTTGGGAATAGGATAATGTTGTAGTAAACCATCTAGACGTTGTTCTTATCCTTGACCTGCTCACATTCAAGACATCCACCTATAAAATCAACAACTTCCTTTTTCATACATGGTTAATAGTATTAGTTCTTGACTGCAGTAATAGTCTTCTAGTGACCTAGATTTCTACCATAAAGAACCATATTCATCTCTGACAATATTAGTCTTTTCAACTGTTTATCATTTGGCACATACATTTTGTGTCTATACATGAGGATCACATACTCAGATCATAACCTTCAAATTACTATTACAACATACCCTACTGTAAGCTCACCTTTATATCCACATAGTGCAAATATGATATGGCAACTTCCAAAATTTTGTCACACAAATCTGTCTAATACATGCTAATGGTTGTATAATGCATCTCATGCACCCTCCTATTAAGTTTATCAACCACCTTGTTATATTTTCTTCTGATATGATTTATTTCAAATTCATACTCACTGAGGAACTCTATTCACCTGCTATGTTTGGGATTTAAACTTGGTTTTCCAAACAAATACTTCAGACCACAATGGTCTGTTCTCAGTTTAATTTTTGTACCGATTAGATAATGTCACCACATCTTCAAGGCATGCACAATATCTGCTAGTTCTAAATCGTAAGTAGCATAAAGCCTTTCATGCTCTTTTAACTTTCTTGACTCATAGCATACGACATGTCCATTTTGACTCAGGAATCCATCGATTCCTTCCTTGCATGCATCTGTGCACACAACAAAATCTGCATCAGGATAAACAATTCTCAAAATGGGTGCACTTGTCAACAAAGTATTCAAGTGCTAAAAACTCCTTGCACAATCCAGAGTCCATTCAAATCACACACCTTTCTTATGAAAGAACGTGATTGGATGCACAAATTTTGACAATCCTTTATCAAAACTTTTGTAGTACCATGCTAGGCCCATAAATGATCTCACTTCTATGACATTTCTTCATGTTGGCCATTCCTCAATGAATTCTATATTCACTAGTTTCACAACTATTCCTTCCTCTGAAATCATTTGACCCAAATAATGAATCTATTACTGATAAAATGAACACTTGCTCAACTTTGCATAAATTTGATGTTCCCTCAATACCTGCAACACCATCATCAAGTGTTGTTCATGCTCTTCTTCATACCTTGAGTAAATAAGTATGTCATCTACAAATACATTGACAAACTTATATAAATAATTTCTGAAAATTCCATTCATTAAACACATAAAGATGGTTAGTGCATCTGAAAAACCAAACAACACCACTATGAACTCGTAGTGACCATACCTCGTTCAAAAGGAAGTCTTGTTGATGTCTTCCTCTCTTATTCTCACTTGGTTATAGCCATATATAAGATCAATCTTTGAGAATATCTATGCACCCGTTATCTAGCCAAAGAGGTCATCTATCCTAGCAAAGGATACTTTTTTTCAACTTTTACCTTGTTCAATTTCTCGGAGTCGATACAAAGTATCATCATACCATCCTTCTTCTTCACGAACAAAACCAGTGCACCCGAAGGTGACATACTTGGGTGTATATACCCCTTCTTTAGAAGCTCGTCGAGTTCCATATGAAATTCCTTCAGCTCTAGTGTACTCATTCTATAAGGAGTCTTAGATTCAGGAGTTCCTCGTGGCATCATATTTATAGAAAAATCAATGTCTCATTTTATAGGAAATCTGGGTATCTCCTTAAATACATCCTCAAACTCCTTCAATATTACGCAATCTTCAACACTTGGCACTTTATCCTTAGGTGCCTCTTCCATGAGTGTTTCAAATACTTGACATCCTTTCCTATAACTTTTCTTCAATTGCAATGTCAAAACTTCTCTAATAGTTACATCTCTTGGAATTTCTTGATCTAATATTAAGTTACCTTCCTCATCCAAGCAAGTGAATTATTTATTGTAACAACATAAAAAAGATTGATGTTGGTCCAATCAATCCATACTAATCAGTTAATCATACAACCCCAAAGGTATGATATTCAAATCAACATTTGTGTGAAGTCCATTCATTTCCATAGGATATGCCTTAACCATCTCATTAATTTTACTTTTTTCTCATGTAGCTAATTACACCAACCAAGGTTTTCCAAGTTTACCTCTCGACAATTCGAATCTTTCCACCATATTAGGATCTAGATAACTATGAATAAATCCTGAGCCAATTAAAATAACAATAGGTTGGTCGTTAATCTTACCATTCAACTTGATATTGTGTGACTGAAACTCATATTGTTTGTTATCCAACGCTATATAAATCCTTGGTACATTTCTACCCATTTCCTCAACTATTGTTGTGTGTCGTACACTATGCGCAGTCCTTGCTTTTTCACTTTTTTGAGGGAAATCTATAAAAATATGATTTCCAGTGCAACCCCAAAACTTCATTGGTTATTTACATGTCCTATTTCTATTGCCTCATTTAGTCTAGACTCCTTCGAAATAAATTTCCATTGCACAATATTTTTGAAAAATGGACTAGTCCCCTTCTTCCTCTGTTCCACCTTGCTTTTCATCTTGTCATTCCAAACATTTTGGAAAGTCAATATTCCCTTTTGATGGTCATAAATACATTTATCATGCCTTATAGTTTACTCCAATGTCTTTGGATCATCATACTATATTTTATCATTGATAAATAAGGTTATCCCGCTCATATTCCTCTAAATGTTCAGCTATTCATCCTTGATTAAAGGAACATATTTTAGAAATTATACAAATCTCCTTTTGTATTCATATATAGTCATACTTTTGAGCTTGAGTTCAAATAACTCCTTCATTTTATTGCCATAGTACCTCTTGGTTAAGTATTTATTTTGGAAATACCTCTTGATCTCCCTCAAAGTAACCTTATTTTCATCAATGTGTTGCATGTGCATGAACTCATCCCACAATATTGATGCTTTTCCCTTTAGTTGATAAACAAAAATTCTCCCTTCTGATTTCATAGAATAATTATGCAACTGGAAGTACTTCCTCATACCGAACAACCAAGTTTCAACATCCTCATCTTTGTTATGCTCACCATCAAAAGTAGGAGGCTTGATATTATTCATTTCCTCTTGTAGCTCATCCACCCAAGTCCTCCTCTTATGCTTTCTATCAAGACATGGACTTGATCTATTGCACGCTTTCCTAAATGAATTCTTACAATCCCTTCTTTCTTCTCTTCTTTTATCATCATGAGACCTATGAATTCTTGATCTACTCTACTTTGTCTCCTTATCCATTTTATTTTCTATTCTTTCCAAGCTTTGGATAAATTTGACATTGAAATCATATTTCTTCTCCTTGGATTTCATAAGACTTTTGTTATCATCTTTATAGATTTGGACATATTTTTGTAGTCCTTTTATTATTTTCACCAAATTTATGCATTTTTCCTTGGATTATGTACCATCAACACCAAAATCAACTGACAAATCCCCAAATGCATCATCGAGATTGTAGGTCCTCTGCCCATCTTCCATGCTTTCGACCTTGTACACTGATAATGTCATGTTCTAATTGTTTATAATTGTATAAAAAGTGTAGGAAACAATATTATTAGATGAATGCATGAGGCAAATTCATGAGAACTTTGCACCATCTTGTCAGAATCCTTCCTTTTGAATCCTTGAAAGTTTTTAACATCCAAAATTCTAGTGCACACACTGTGCATCAATAATTTGTGTGCATCACAACTCTACACCATGCATTAGTAGCTTCCACACATAATAAAAGCTTCATTGGAGAACAAAAATAATTAATACACATGGATATTTCACACTAATCTATGTCCCATACAAGTCCAGTGTTGAACCAATAGATATGATACAACAATGTAGCGTCCCTAACCTCCCAGGCTGAGTCACGTCAGGCGAATCCCTCCAACATCATCTCATATACTATAATGTAACATTACCCAACTTACTCTTGAGCGGCGGTACATCAAATATTCTAGTGCCCAATTAACATTAAACTATGTGGATTCACTCAAGGAAAATGTGCAGAACCCAAACTGGTCCATTACACATCACAACCCCTCATGTTTACAGATATTATAATAGTGGAAGTATCTTGGAATGAAATTGTATGCTCATGAATACTAAACACACCTACACTACAAAATGAAATACCAATCAAAACATTCGAACACTATTGTGCGCATAACCATATGGACCATATGAATACCACAACACACATAATTGTTATGATTCAACTTGTAGCTATTGCTTGGACCTGTGTGCACAGACTACACTCCAACACACACAATGAAACCATTCACTTGTACACATGGACCAATTTCCACGCACACGGTAATTCTGACCTCTCTCAAGATGCTCTTGACCATTTACCAATACTTTTTTAGAAAAAGTTACTTATCTCACATCACTCTTATAGAATAGAAAACATTAACAAAATAACAAGCATGATTCATATGCAGTATATATGTAATAAATCATAACATATAAAAATGAATAAGAGTGCACTAACAGAAAAAGGACACAAGAACACTTAGTTTTTATGAAAAGTCACCAACTTCCTGTGTGACTAGGACATTCCTCCCTACAATAGACATTGTTTCTCATAATATTTCAGCAATAGGTCACCCCCAATTTGGGTCTTGAACTCCACTAGGGGAAAAGGATTCCTAGTGTCATTCTATGGTGAAACAAACAACAAAAGTGCTCAGTCCAAGGTGCCTACTTTTGCAACTATTCTATAGTCCCTCATTCCCCACATGCATGTCCCACCCCAGGAAGTGTGTCCCTTCTCTTCTCAAAATTGCTTCAACTTCTGCACTACCCTTCTAGGGCTTCGACAACAGGCGAGATCATGAAATCTCATAACTACAACTAAT